>PVKN010008073.1:0-25654 GCA_004027915.1 Capromys pilorides
CACACCAAACTCCCCAGGGCCTGATGCCCTATGGCCAGCCCCGGCCCCCCATTTTGGGATATGGAGGTAAGTGTCAGAGGGGTCTGAAATGGCTGGTGATTATTTGGTGCTAGAGGGAAATAGGCTAAACCCTGATCTTTTTCATAGCTGGTGCTGTGCGCCCTGCAGTCCCCACAGGAGGCCCTCCATATCCCCATGCCCCTTATGGTGCTGGCAGAGGGAACTATGAAGCTTTTCGAGGCCAGGGTGGCTACCCTGGGAAACCACGCAGCAGGTGAGAATGGGGTGAGATATCCAAGGCCTTGCCACCTTCTCACACAGGGCTCTTTAGGTATCATCGCTTTTTCTCTCACAGGATGGTTCGAGGAGACCCAAGGGCCATTGTGGAGTATCGTGACCTGGATGCCCCGGATGATGTGGATTTCTTTTGAGCTGTCCACTTTACCCTACTCCTGCCTGCCTTGTCTCCTCAGCTGAGAAGTTTTTTGTACGTTCAGCTTACTGCCAATAAAAGCACTAATGTAGTGAGTTTTTAAAATTTTTTAAAAAAATTTTTATTTGGTACAGGGTCTTGCTCTGCAGCTTGGACTCCTGTCCCAGCCTCTCCAGGGCTGGGATGACAGGTGTGTGCCACCATGCTGATTTTGGTGGTCTGCTTGGCGAGGGGCTGGCATAGCATTTTGTACCAGGGATTGAACCCAGGTCCTTGTGCTTGCCAGGCAGGCACTTAGATGGCTGAGCTGTCTCCCCAGCCCCTGAAGTAGTAGTGACTATTAAATTTTATGTTGGGTGTGTTGTATATGTTCTCACATCTTCCTAAACGTCAGGTAGGGCCATGGTTAGCTGAGCCTTGTCACTTTTTCTCTTTTTGATGCAGCGTCTTGCTATGGGCTGGCTTTAAACTCACTTTGCAGCCCAGGCTGGTCATGAAAAGTTCCTCCTTTCTCCTTAAGTGTTGGATTCCAGGCATACCCCACCATGCCGTTTGTCACCACTTTTATTATTGATGCTGACGTTCCATCTGCTGTCGAAGTTCCATCTGCTCTGTTGGGACAGGTGCTAAGTAAAGGGTCCACCGCTGGGGTCAGTTTCAGTTGTGAGTATGCTGCTGCTTTTCAGAGTTACAGCTGGTCAAGCACAGGTTGTAAAAGGAGCAGGGATCAAAGGCGCTGCTCACCTCTTGCCAGGCAACCCACCCGGCAGTCTGTAGCTCTCTAGGGTTCTTCGGAGTGCCCCAGTAGTGAGGGTCTAGTATCAGAACGTAGGCTTCTGTACGTGGCCCCACGCTGACACCCAGGAGGGCTTTGGCCTGGGCATCGGCATCCCCTCCCACCATCACAGGGCCACCCCCCCCAGCGAAGTGGGAGTAAAGTCTCTCCAACTCGCTTTGAAGGCCCACTCCACGGGGTACGTGGCACAGGCGGCCCTGGGGCCCTCCAAAGTGCGCGAGGCAGAGGCTGGCCTCTACGCATCCAATCCAGCTTCGGGAGCCCCGGAACCCGGGGGGCTTGTCGCCCATATCCTCCAGGGCCGCCTGTATGGCGTCCAGTCCGGGCACGCCCGTGGCCTGGCCCCGCGGCCAAGAGCACAACGTCTGCAGGGTGCGGTAGCCGCAGCCCCAGCCGCGGTCGTCCAGCCCGTCGCAGCCGTAGTGATAGTAGAGGTAGTGGCCGGAGAGGACGGCAAGGCGGGTAGGATCCTGGCGCGGTGGGGCCAGGCCTAGGTGAACGTCCTGCAGCAGCTCCAGGGCGGCTGGTGGTGCCAACTCCAGCGCTTCCTCTCGAACCTGGGTCTTGGGCCAGCTGAGGGTGGGTAGGGTGTGCAAGGGTGTAGCACTTTCCCCGGGGATCAGAAACGAGCGCGGGGGAGTTCAAGCTCCAGCGACTACACATCAACCACTGAGCTCCCATAATACACTGCTGCCCCTGCCTGTTTGCTTCACTGCGCAGGCGCGGACCCCACCCTACAGGGCGGGACTTAGCCTGGTGGCTCGCGCGCAGGCGCCGAGGTGCCTTTGAGCCCTCCAGCCTCTACTGCCTGCAGCCCTTAGACCTGCAATACCTCGGTCCAGCGATCCTGGCGCTCCGCCCCTGTTCCCAGTCGCGCACACTCCGGTAGCTGTAACAGTTTATTGGCAGCCCAGAGGGGCGAAGGCACCGCAGGGGAGGGAGCTCGGCCCGAGACATGCAGAGGACGAGGAGCCCCGGGGGGAACTGGGTCGGGCAGGCAGGGTCTGGGACTTTGTTATATCCCTGCTCTTCAATAAATAGTATATACAGCTGGGGCGGGGCCTGAGGACTTGGGGTCCCGCCGGGGTCACAGGTCTGAGCAGCGATCCTGCTTGCTGTAATGGTCGAACTGGTTCTTCCAGTGCACCATGTAGGAGCTCCAGCGGTGGAACTCGGCCTTCCACTGGCGCTCCGCCTCGTCCAGCGTGTCTGTGGCGGGCACCCGGTAGGGGCAGGAGGAGGCAGCATGGAGGACAAGCAGGGGCGACACACAGGGGTGGGTGGAGGGGCCAAGTGGGATGGTAGAACAAGGATCAGGAAAGGCGAGACAGCACAGAGGAGGGTGAGGCGAAGGATGGGCAGGGCCGGAGAAGGATGTCAGGAAGCAGACAAGAGATAGTGACGAGAAGACAGGGAGACAGGGAGACGGATGGAATCAGAAAGACGTGGGTTGACGGGGAGAAAAAGAGAAGAGACAGAAACAGTTGACAGTTGCAGCCCACTGTGGGGTGCAGTCCAGCCCCAGGTCCTCCTTTTCTCCCCAACATCAGGCTCAGGCTCCAAAGGATAATTTTATAAAAATAAAAAATTCGAATTCGCTTTTCATTTCCATTTAAACAACATCAAGTGGATCTCTGAGGCCTGTTCACTTTGTGTGTAGGGAAGGGCCTCTGGGTTCCTAAGAGGGTTCCTTCCCTACAATCTGAACATGCTTTAGAGGAGGCGACCCCTGTGGCCAAGGGGAAGAGGCCCTGGTCGCAGCCGCAGGAAGAGGAGGAGAAGGACAGGGGGCAGAGGTAGGCCAGGCCTGGGCCTCGGGGCAGCCTCCCCATGGGCGGGGCCTGGGCAGCTGCTGGGAGCCTGGGAGGCTGGAGGGAGAAGAGAGGGGTTACACCCGGCCGGCTCTTCCCTTGTCCTGCACCCACCCCGCTTTTGGTATCGGGAATCGAACTCATGACCTCGCGCTTGCCACGCGGGCGCTACACACTGAGCGATATCCCCAGCCTTGTATGCCCTTTTCTCTCCACCTCCTCCCCTGCCTACTGGCTCCCGCATACCGGTGGCACTCAGCAATTTGGGCAGGAAGCGGTTCCAGAAGGCGCAGGCCTGGGCGCGCAGCCCCCTCTGAACCTCCAGCGGCCGCAGGTTGAGGCTCACGTACTGCTGCGCTCCCGTCGTGTATGGGGGCCACTGAGGGGCCTTGGCGTCGCGCGGGTCATTAGGGTCCCTGCGAAGGGAGAAGGAAGATTCAGCTCCATGAAAAGGCCCACAGGGCTCAAAGTGATGGGAGAGACGAGATGGGTCTCCTCTCTGGCCCTCGGCTTCTTCTGTCCCATGGAAACCCCCAATTGGGAAGTCTTACTCCAATTTTTTTCTCTTCTCCAGCGTCCATTCTCACCTACGAGTTTTCCCTTTCCTCCTGCGTGCCCTGTGTCTTTTTTCCTTTCCCTCACTTTTTCTATTCAAGTCTTTGTTTTCCTTCCATTTAAAAAAAGAAAAGCGCTACTTTTGATTGAGCCCATAAAGTGTGCAATCCGGGCACAGCTGTGTCCCGACAAGCATCGCTTCTACTTTAGACAACCCTAGTCTGATGCCAGATTTATTGCCTCCTTTCTTCAGACAGATAAAATGGAAAGGGAGGGGAAAAAAAGGAAAGGGAAGGAGAGAGTGAGCCCGTAAATCACTGCTGGTCTAACTTGAGTTAAATAGCCCTCTCCTAACTACTGGATCCCCTTTGTCTTTCTGGCTGCCTTCCTCTATCCTGACCCCGCACCCTGCCTTGCACCTTGTCTCTCTGTCCTTTGTTTCTCTCGCCCTCTTTGTCTCCTTTTGCCTCCTCCCTTCCTCTCTGCATGCCCTCCCCGCCCCATCCCTGCTGACCCTGTGCGAGCAAAGTTGGCCCAGTATCTCATCATCCTCTGGGCAAAGATTTTCTCCTCGACGGTGTAGTTCAGCGAGGGGTCCAGGGGGAGTCCAAAGATGAACTCGATCTCGTAGCCGTGGGGCACCCCCATCCAGAGAGGCCAGGTGAGCGTGGAGGCACGATGTTCAAAGACATAGGCATAGACTCGGGCCCCCTGGGCAGCCAGTCGCCCAGCCAGCTGGGCCACAGGGCACACGACATTGTGGTCGCCCACCACAGCACTCATGGCGTCCCTTAAGCGTGCCGGATCCTCGGGATGCAGCCAGTCCGTGTAATGTAGGACCACAGCCTCAGCTGCCAGGTCGCTCACCTGGGGGACCCCGATGCGCACCCCAGCCAGGAACTGGGCCCGGCTGATGAGAGATTCGTTGTCTTTGCTGAAGCCTGGGGCCCCGTAAACCAGAAAATAGGACCCCTCATCTTTCACCACACCCACCAGCACCTGGGGAGGGGAGGGACAGGATGGACAGGGTACAGAGAGACAAGCAGACAGAGAGACAGATAGACAAAGAGCCAGAGAGATGAACAGTTACAGATCCAGAACCACGGAGGAAGAAAGCAGGAGACTGGGGAAGGGACGGAGAGAGGGAAAATATACCCATGGCTCTTTTCCTCTCTGCCCTGATGACCATTCTTTGGGATTCGCACTTGGGAGGGGGGTGCCCATGGGCCCCAGAAGCTTGGACTGCGGAGAGTGGATCTGCAGGAGCCCCAGGCTGGGTCTCTTTTTTTTTTTTTCTCTCTCTCTCCTTTCTCTGGGAAGGGGAGGGATGGCCAAACCCCTAGAAACCAGCTCCACCCCCGCCAGCCACTAGTTACCTGCAGGCCATGGAAATCTCCAGCATTGATGAGGGCCTCAGGAGTGTCACTAAGGAAGTCTCCATCCACCACCGGCACGAAGGAAAACCGGAAGATGCTTTCCTGGGGCAGCACATGCCACTCGTGGTCCACAAGATCCTGAGCTGGCCGTGTCCTCAGGCAGGCTACTAATTCTGTGTCATTGCCACCAGCGCTGCCTGGGGGACAGCCCACAAGGCGGGCCAGCAGTGTGGCCCTGCGCCGGGCCTCTCCCATGCCCACAGTGGCCCAGGGCCCGTTGGGTGTACCGCTCTGCAGCACAACCCTGTGGAAGAGGCTCCGGCTGGGCGGGGACAGTATGTGCATGCCCACCGAGGCAGCACCTGCGCTCTCCCCAAACAGAGTCACTGATGTTGGGTCCCCTCCGAAGGCTGCCACATTCTCTTGCACCCACTGCAGTGCCAGCCTCTGATCCAGCAGACCCACATTGCCTGGTGCCTCTCGACTCCCTGGCAGAGCCAGGAAGCCAAAGGTGCCCACTCGGTAGTTCATAGACACCAGCACTGTCCCCTCTGCCTGTGCCAGGAAGCGGCCATCATACACGTCCAGGGAGGAGGCCCCGCTGTAGAAGCCACCCCCATAGATCCAGACAAGGACAGGGAGGGGAGCTGCAGGCCTGGGATACGGTGTCCACACGTTGAGGTAGAGGCAGTCCTCGCTCAGCTCACGGTTTGGGTTCCACATTTCAATGCCCTCAAAACCAGGGTACAGGGTGTCCACATATTGGTAGCAGACACTAGGGAAAGTAGTAGCATCTAGCACCCCTGGCCAGGGCCGTTTGGGCTCAGGTGGTAGAAAGCGTCGGGGGCCCACTGGTGGCTCTGCGTAGGGGATGCCCAGAAAAGCTGAGACAAGGCCCCCAGGGGCCTTTAGACGGATGCCCCGCAGCCGGCCCCCTTGAACCATCACCAGTAGCTCTGGGTTGTCCCTGCCCTCAGCCCCCACTCCTCCTCCCAGGAGGGAGAAGAGGAGGAGGAGTGGGGAGGCAAGGGAGGACTTGTGCAGGGGACACCACGGGGGCCTCATGGCTGTCCGGGCAGGCAGGCGTCTGCTGGGAGAAAGAAAGGCAAAGGGTGAAGGCTGGAGGCAGCAAGGAGGGAGAAGATTAGGTAACAATCTTGCCCAAGGGCTATCACCCAGCTGCAGAGGAGGTGGGGCAGGTTGGCAGGAGGAAAGAAACGGAGGGGAGGAGACAGGCAGAGACAAGGACAGCAGCAGGCAGGCAAGAGGGGACAGAGATCAGGCAGGCGCATATACCCAGACAGATGCAGGACATGCAGATAAGACAAGCCAAGGCATACCCTCCCTACCCGCAGGGCCCACCGCCCTCACCTTGCCCCCTTGCTCTACAGCTTGGCCTGGGCCCCCTGCATGCAGTGCGGGTACCAGAGGCCGCAGTCCACGCAGCTGCCACGGGACAGGGGTGGGGCTCGCTGCTGGATGGCACCAGTGGGAGAACTTGCAGTGGCTTCAAGGCACAGCCGTTCCTCCTGGGTTGGTCAGGGCCAGGGCCCTGGGGGAGTGGGTTGGGCATTCAAGTGTGGGAGTCCTAGGTCCTTGGGTACCCCAAATCCTGCCTCCTCTACATCTTGCCACACCCTGCGGCGCCTCATTTGCTGTCTAGCTCTGAGCTTTGGTACCTGCCGGTTCCCATCAGCTGCTCTGTCCCCGGTCCCTGCTATGCCAAGTCCTAGCCCACTGGTTGCCAGCCCTGGTCCCCTAGACTACAAGTCCCTTTGCGACAGATGTTGCCGTGCATGCCGCCGCCAGCAGGGGGCAGTAGAGACTGAGGACAAAACCGTTCTCCCCGCCCCGAGACTCGGAGCCGGGAACTTGGGGTGGGGGTCTGGGGGCTCGCGGGCACCACAGAGAAGGACCTTAAGGGCGAGCCAGGACGCCAGTGTTCCAGGAGCTCCGGAGATCCCCGGCTGAAGGGGCGAGGACGCTATTTTGGGGCAGCAGCTGCTGTGGTTCCGGCATCTCCAGCCAAGGGATCAAAATTCCCCGGGTCGGAACTCCCCCCTCTCCTGGCGATCACCCCTTACTCAGTCTCCGTCAGTGAGCTGGCGGGGTGGGGTAGGGTGTGCTAGGGGTTAGTGTTGGAGATTAACTAGGAAACTCGAGTGGGTCTAATTATAACTCGGGGCTTCCGCTGAGCCGCCCCTTCCCCCCATCCCAGGAAAAAACAACAACAACAACACAGAGATGGAGTCTCCGTGGGAGGGAGTGCCTGGGCCTCGGAGGTGTCCGGATTGGGCGCTGCGGAGGGGCGCTGGAATCGCGGCCCTTGGTATGAGAGGCTGGGATTCAGCCGGGCGCCAAGAATCTGCGCAGTTTGGGTTTCACTCCAAACAGGGGGCGTCTTCCAGTGTCCCAGACTCGGGGGCGAGAGAAGGGGCGCTGGGGTCTTTGCCAGGAGAAAACCGCCTTGCAGTAATGCGGGCGGAGCGGCGGCATCTGGCCCCGCGGGGCGTGGGTAAGTATGCGGCGGCCGGGGAGAGTTATGGAGTGCACGGCGGCGGGGGCGCACTCGGTGCCCCCTTTGGGGGCCTAGGTTGCTCTGAGAGCATGCGGTCCCCGTGGCGCGGAGTGGCGGCCGGTCGGGGAGGGTCCCGGGCGGGGCTGAGGACTCACCTGAGGCGGCCGAGTGGGGCCGGGCTGCGCCGGGAGCTGGAGGCGGCCGCTCTTCCCCAGCGCAGGTTGAGCCGACTGTGACAGCCGCCGCCTCCGGCCCCCCGCACACACCCCTCGGGCCGCGCGGTGCCCCCGCCCGCCCCCGCCCGCCCCCGCCCGCCCCCGCCCACTGTCTCCGCCCCCGGCCCTCCCTGCTTCCCGGGCCGCCACCTCCCCTCCCCTCCCCTCCCGTCCCTCCCTCCAAGCCGGGACCCGGGGGACCAGACGCACTCGGGTGACAGACGCTGACAGACAGACGCGACCCGAAGATCCTCATTGGCGAGGCAGACACCCAGGTGACAGAGGCACACGCGGGCAGGAGACAGTCTCCTGTAGTGACAGCCACAAGCAGACTTTCACAGACGAGGACACAAGGACAGTCTTGGTGGAACCTGGGAAATTAATGCAAGGGCCACATAAACGAGCATCTCTGGCCACGACACAGGGGTGGCGTGGGAGAAGCGACACGTGAAAGTGGGGATGAGGACCTCCTAAGGAGGCGACTGTTGGCGCAAAAGACGTATGATACGCCTGGGGATGCGGGGACACCTGTGGGAATGGAGACAAGAACATGGATTCTGGAGGGGGAAATGAAGAGGGCGCCCATGGGAGGAATGAGGACCCCATGGGGAGCTGGAGGTAATATGGGGACATCCGAGAAGGCAGACCAGTGGTGCGCGCAAGGTTGTGGGGCGAGGCTGCAGCAGTGGAAACTTCCGGAAGCCCTGCGGGTGGGCTCGCGCAGCTGGTTCCTTGACGGGTGACCTCGGACTTCGTCACTAGGGTCCGGCGGGGGCATGACATCACCAGCCCGAGCGTTCATTGGCCGTAGCGGCTAGCAGGTGGGAGCGGCCTGGTCTCTGCTCCCCTCCCCCCCGCTACTCGAAGCAGCCAGAGCGCGCAGACCCCTTCTCCCCACCCTCCAGGGGTCAGTCATGAGGAGAGTGGAGACGCCGCCGCGCCCAAAAGATGCGTGGCATAATGTGCAGGATTGCGCCCACAAGACTTCACGGCGCAAAAGGCTGCACACTTGGGGCTACTAGGTCAGAGCCTCGGAGCAGGTGTGGGGAGACCCGTAGGCGCGGGCGAACGTCGGGACGTGCGTGAGCGTGCGTGCGCGCGCGCGGCGGTGCGGGGCGCGTCTGGGGCATGGGGGTCTTGCGCATGCTCGTTCTGGCGACCCCGCGCCCGGCTGATCTCCACGCGTACGTTTGCCACCGTCAGGGAGCAAAGATCCCGTATCTTGGGGACCGCGGCGGACGATGGCGTCCTTTGGAATCCAGAGCGGAGTTTGATACTGGGACGCGCGATTCCTAGCTCTGCAAGCCGTTGGCTCCTTAACCTGCCTGCTGCGCGGGAACCGATTCCTGCAGGGCTGGCGACAGCGGGCGGGGACTCCGCGGCGGGTTCGCTCTGCGCTCGCTGGAGGCGGCGCTAGATGGCGCCAAAGGCAGCCGTTCGGACCTCAGAGTCTGGATGTGGCGGCAGTCGGAGACGCCCGCTCCATCACTTCCCTGGCCTCAGCGCTCACCTTTTCAGGCACCCCAAGCTCCATCTTTTAACTCAGGTTCCCTGCGTCTACCTTTCTACGTCCTGGACTCCTCCTCCAGGGCTCTGTGTTAATTATGCATCATTAGCAAGGTGCAAACAAATGGTGAAAGGGCTTGTAGAGGCAGAAGCTGTGACATTTGGGGCCATAGGGCTCGCCTAATGATAGGGTCTTGCACTTCTTTCACTCTCCGAGACAGGCAGTTGTGGGACAGGCCTATCACCCAACCTGTATAATCATGAGTTCCTGGGGGAGATTGGCCCAGGACAGCTTACTGCCCAGGGTTATCACAAGTTAATGATAGCTCGGCAAGTGAAAGGAAAGGACAGGCCCAGGGACAGCTTGCTGTTGGTCCAGAACCAGGAGCTAATGCTGGAGTCAAGGACAGGACACCAGGATGGCCAGGAATCCCCCAGGGAGAGACTCTATTCAGCTGGGCTGGGATTATTGGACGGGAATGGTGCCCAGATGTCTGCAGGGGCTGGAGCTGAGAGCAGGGACAAAAGCAGCTCAAGTTCCTGAGGTGGTCTCCGCGAGGCTTTAATTCCTTTTTCAGAGGCTGCAAGGGCAGCCGGGATTGGAAGATGCTTGAGACTTGGGGACAGTGCCCAAGCCCCTAGGAACTCTCAGCCAGGGCTGCACAACAGAAACTCAGAAGGGTAGGGTGCCTTCTGCAGAGCGGCACATGGAGACTGTCTTCAGGGAGCCCTGGATGGCTGCGGCACCTCTGGAAGTGGCCCAGGGCCACATGCATGTCCTCAGCTGCATTTTGTCCCAGGATTCTGAGGATAAGGAGACCGTGTGCAGCTACTGCGTTCATCTTTGAGGGTTTCTATGTCTGTAGCACATTCTGTTCTCTTGACCTGGAAGAACCAGGCTAGGAGGTCCAGGTGCCAGAAGATCTGCTGGGAGCCATGGTCTCTCCCCTAGGGCTGCTGCCACCTGCCAGTGAGATCTCTGGAAAGCCACGGTTTTTGTGCAGGCCTCCTCCTGGGAGGGGCTGGCACAGCACACTGGGGATCAAACCCCAGCCACTGCACTCTGCCTAAGTAGGCACTTTAGTCCGCTTTTAGTCCTCTGAGCTGTCAGGCAAGCCCTCCACCTCTCTTGTAGTTGTTGCATCTCCCCTGCTAACAAAAAGGATTTTTACCTCCTCTGTTTATTGGTTAAGATTTTGTTCAGCTGAGGCTGGTGAGATGGCTCGGTGGTCTAAAGCACATGTGTTGGAAAGTTTAGGCCACCTCAGGGACTGCAGTTCGATCCCAGGCACATGCTGCCCCCCCCCCCCCCCAGAAGGCTGAGCTGGCCATAACACAAATAAATGAAGTTTAAGAAAATAAAATAAATTTTAAAAAAGAAAAAGAAGAAAAAAAGATTTTGTTGAGCTGTCTGAAAATAAAACAAGCCGGGGAGGTAGCTCAGCAGCAGAAGTGTCTGCCTGGCAAGTGCAAGGTCTTGAGTTTGATCTCCATACTAAAAGAACAAAATAAAAAACCCAAATGTGAAATCTAAACAAACAGTGGCTTAAAGAAAATGAATATAGGGCCAGTGAGATAACTCAGCAGACTAAAGCACCTGCTTAGGCAAGCTTGGGTAAGCTCAGGGACCACAGTTCAAATCTTGGTACCACATGCTGTGCCAGCCCTGCCCCCAGGGCTGGCAGAGCTGGCCAGAGTCTGGGCATAGTGATCCCTGGTGCAGTGCATATGCCATGCCAGCTCCAAAACCAGGTGTGGTGGTGCATGCCTGTAATTCCAGCACTGGAAGGCTGAAAGCAGGATCACCAGGAGCCCGAGCTGTGCAGTGAGATACTGCAACAACCAAATACATTTTTTAAAAAAAAAAAAATGAATAGAAATGTACCTGTCTTTTTTTAAAAAAAAAGTAAACAATTTTTAAAATTCTATTTATTTATTTATTTATTTATTTATTTATTTATTTATTTATATTATGGCTGGCTCAGCTTGTCCTGGGGGTGGGGCTGGTGTAGCATGTGGTGCCAGGGATCAAACCTCGGTCCCTGTGGTTGCCTAAGCTTGCCTGAGCAGGCGCTTTAGACCACTGAGCTATCTCACTGCCTTCCCCCCACTTGTCTTTTACATAAGAGAAGCCTAGAACTTGGCCATGCAGGTTGGTACAGTGTCCCTGATATCAGAGACCAGGCTCCTTTATACGGAACTGTGCTATTCCACCATCTTCAGCCATACACCCTCTACTGCATCGTGTAAGATGGCTGCTGGGGCAGCAGCTATCACATCTGCATTCTAGACAACAATAAGGACGAGTTTGCCCTTTAAGGAGATTTCTTAGGAATCACACATAACACTCTAGTTTACACCCCAGATTGTAATTCAGAGGTCATAAATGTTGTGAAGGCCGTTCAGATATGCCTCTGTTCTGACACCGTGTAGACAAGATCTAAATGTGGCTGTAGTAATATTAGGAGGAGAGAACCGATACCGAGGGACAGCTTGTGTTTGCCTCGCTTTGTCTTCCTTTACCTGTCACTGCAGGAATGAAAAAGTGTCTGTGGAGCTGGCGAGATAGCTCAGCGATCTAAAGCGCCTGCTTAGGCAACCGCAGGGACCACTGTTCGATTCCCGCACCACATGCTGTGGCAGCCCCACCCCCAGGGCAGGCTGAGCCGGCCATAACATAAATAAATAAAGTTTAAAAAAAATTTTAAAAAGTGTCTAAAATCTCTATACCAGAGGGCACTCCTATTCCTCGCAGGAACACTGCCGTTTCTGAGACTTGTGTCCTCCACCCCTAGCTGCTTCCCGGGGAGGCACCCCCATGCCGCGAGGTGGCCGTCTCCCAGGGGGCGCTGTTGGGCTCTGTGAGGCTCCCAGAGGGGCGTCGGGGAAAGGGGTGAGGGCGGCAAAGATCCCCTGACAAGACCGCCCTGGCGCAACGGCCTGAGCCTTGGCCCAGGTCCCGCCACACCCGGTGTCGGGGAGGGGCAGGCGGGGAGTGGGGAGGGGAGGAGGAAGCAGCAAAGCAGAGCTGAAGCGGGAAGCCCCACCCTGCCGCGTCCCGGGTCCGCTGCTCTTTGGGCGCTGCTGGCTCCGGTCCTGACCTGCACAGGTCCTGACGCAGTTTCTGTTTACATGTGACCGCTGCACCCTGGATGACTGCTTGGATAGCTGGAGAGGTCACGCTAAGTGCTGTCGGTGTCTGACACCCGAGGAGCTCCTGGAAAGGTCCCTGGCTGCTCGTGGCTGGACGAATGAGAGCCGGGCCAGAAGCACAAGTCCCTTAGATGACCCCAACTGTGGTTCCAGGGACACCGAGCATGGGATCCAGAGGCTCAGGGCAATACAGACAGGCTAGCAGGTTGGCCCCTAGGTGACTTTCCAGGGACCCCTAGGGGGAGTTGGTGAGTGGCTCAGACCTAGCGTTTCTTGGCTGTTAAGACTTCCGGGGGTGGGAGCTTATGCCTCTGCTCCCCTCCCCCAACCTCTCACTTGTCCTCCAAGGTTTTCACCGGTCTCCTCCCAGCCACAAGCAGGAACCATACACGGTACCCAGAGGGTCATGGGGCTCAGTGAGCCACTACCTGAACTTTGAAAACAAACTTAGACCTGGAAGCTGACATTCTTTTGAGCAGCTCACTCTTGTGACTCCCCAGATCAGCCCCGCCACCTCTCAGGCCCTGTTGGGCCTTCCTTTCTAAGAAGAGGAGTGCAGGATTCCTGGGACCCTCCCCTTCCCCACCTCTCTTCCTTACTTCCTAGCCCTTTGTCCCCCCCACCACCACCACCACCATGTTTGTGTCTCTGTCTGTCCTTAGTCTCTCTGTCTCCAGTTCTCTCTCTCTTCCCTTTGGGCCTCAAGACAAGATCTGACCTGGCAGACCTGCCAGTTCTCCCTGGACTGTGAGTAGTTGTGCCCCCTCCTCACTTTTGGAGGAGCAGGTACAGGATGCCTAGTTCTAGGGTACACGAGGGACAGGTGGCAGGGATGGTTGTGCATATCTGTAATCCCAGTACTCTGGGAGGCTGAGACAGGAGGATCCTGCCTCAACCTAGTCTGGGCAACTTAGCAAGACCCTATCTCAAAACATAAAAAGGGGGTGGAGATGTAGCTCAGTGAGAACTGGGCTCAGTGCCTAGTTCTGGAAAGAGGGGGGGGGGCAGGGTGGCAGAGATGGGTGACAGCTTCTGCGGTTTCAAGGGGCCCTCCCTAACCCTACCCGCTTGGGGCTGTGTACTTCCTTCTGTTCCTCACTTCTAGACTCAGTGACCTCTGGGGACAGACAGGGCTCTCCTTAGCCAGATCTGTGGGAAGCCTGATGTTCCCGATACGCAAGGGAGCCTCTCTTAGCCATCTCCCTGCCCCCTGTTTCCTCAGGCACCACTTCTAGAGCTGCTGCCCTGTGCCTAGAGCAGCCTATTTCCTGGGGCACCATGGCCTTCCTGGGTTGAGATTCATGGAGACAGGGGACCTCTTGTCCAGCCCCTTGTCGGTAGCCGCAGGACATGAGATACACAGGGTGCTGGGAAACAGGAGGGTCTTCGCCCTGGACCACCCCACTTCCCTGTCCTTACTCTCCTAGCTCATTTGGAGTTGGGAGTCTGGCCAGTGACAGGGAGGGAAGCCCTGGAGCAGGTGGGCTCCAGCAGGGCCTGTTGTTTGGTATTGGGGATTAAACCCAGGATCTGTGCACTGAGCTACATCCCCACCCTTTGTTTGTTTGTTTCTTTCTTTTTTTTTGGTCTTTTTGAGACAGGGTCTTGCTATGCAATTCAGGCTGGCCTTGAGCTCACTTTTGTAGCCCAGGCTGATCTCAAGCTGGAACTGATCCTCCTGCCTCAGCCTCCCAAGTGCTAGGATTATAGATGTGCGCCACTATGCCCGGCAAAGGTGTTTTTTTTTTTTATTTTTAATTATTTACATTATAGTTGATAGTTTAAATGGTATAAGATTTAAGAGTTACCGCTTTTTTTTTTTTTTTTGGTGGGACCAGGTTCGAACTCACAACCTTGCACTTGCCAGGCAGGCACTTGTGCCACGGAGCTATCTCCCCAGCCCCTATTTCTTATTTTGAGACAGTGTTTCTCTACATTATTGAATTGCTCAGGCTGAGCTTGAACTTGGGACCCCATGGCTGGCTGCCTCCCACCTCCTCACAGTGGAGAGCCTGGCAGTCCTGATAAGAGAGGCAGAGGAGATCTGAGGGTCTCAGAAGAGTGGGGAGAAATTATTTTTTGGCTGTGAGATTTCTTTATATGTTGCATGTAATTTTGACACTTAATGAGTTCATAAAACTTAAAAAATGCCCTCTCAACTCAGTTTTCATCCGTAGAAGCGATGTTTCTCTTGGGTTTTATTGTGTATTTACGAATAGACCTCTTTCTGCCCTGCCCCACATTCCCACATAAATACACACTGTACACTTTGCATTGAGTATGAGTAGTATCCCCAAAACTCTTGCAGATAAAAGATTTAATTCATGGGCTGGAGAGATAGCTCAGTGGACTAGGTGCCTGCTTAGGCAAACCCTGGAACTGGGGTTTGATCTCTGTCACCACATGCCACACTGGCCCTGCCCAGGGGCATGCTGAGCCAGGTAGTGTGGTGGCACATGTCTGTAATCCCAGGGCTGGAGAGACTGAGAACAGGAGGATCACTATGAGTCTGAGCTGCGTTGTGAGACCTTGTACAAAATACATTAAAAAAAGAAAAAGAAGGACCAGGGAGATAGCTTAGGGGCATAAGTGCCTGCCTGGCAAGTGCAAGGTCATGAGTTTGATCCCCGGTTCCGCAAAAAAAAAAAAAAAGAAAAACAGAAATTTAATTCCCATTATGACATACTGGGTGAGAACTTTAAGAAGCGGTTAGTTGCTAGGTGTGGTGTGGCACACACCTGTAATTCTAGCACTCTGAGAGGCTGAGGCAAGAGGATAGAATGTTCAAGCCTAGCCTGGACAGCTTAGTGGGTGTTAGGTATTGAGTTTCAGCAATGGGAAGCTGACTAATACAATCCCTCCCCCATCCTGTCTTTAGGAGCTGATTAGGAATGGATCATTCCATTCACTGCAGTAGTAGACTCATGGGGTCCTACAGCCATCCTGGCCAGGTCGTTGGTGCCATCCCCATCTGTCACCATGGGATGCCTGGGCCACCCCAGGAATCTGCCAGCAAGAGGGGTATACTGGGACCATGTGCAAAACACACCTCTTTTATTTATAATGTACCTGCAGTACTGTGTCATTAGTGATGGAGAATGGACTAACGTACACTCTTCACAGGTTTTAACCTTTTTTTTTTTTATAGCACTAGGGATTGAACCCAGAGCCTTTGGACTGAGCGATGATCCCAGGCTTTTATTATTGTTACTACTGTCTACATGAGACATGGTTTACTGAGTTGCTCAAGTGGTACTCACAGTGTTTATCATCTTGCCTCTGGCTCCTCAAGTGCTGGGATGATAGGTATGCACCAGCACGTTTGGCAAGATGGCTACATTTTGGTACATAGCTCTTTATTCTTTTTTTTTCTGCTATATGTTAGCTTATTTATTTATTTATTCAATAAAACTGAGAATTGAACCAAGAACCTTTTCACTAAGCTACATCCTCAGCCACTCTGTGTGTGTGTGTGTGTGTGTGTGTGTGTGTGTGTGTGTGGCTGTGTGTGGCTGGCTCAGTTCACCCTGGGGGTGGGGCTGGCACAGCATATGGTGTTGGGGATCAAACTGCAGTCCCTGCGTGCTTGCCTAAGCTTGCCTAAGCAGGTGCTTCAGATTGCTGAGCTATCTCTGTGGCCCTCAGCCACTTTTGTTTATTTTGCTTGCTTGGTTTTTTTTTTTTTTTTTCCAGAACCAGGGATTGAACTCAGGACCTTACAGTTGCCAGGCAGGCACTTGTGCCCTTGAGCTATCTCTCTGGCCCTGCTTGCTTTGTAAAATATTTTTTGGTGCTGGGAATTGAACTCAGGAACGCTGAGTGCCTGGGTGGGCACTGTACCTCTGACCTACTTCCCTGGCTCTTGTTTATTATTATTATTATTAATAATAATAATATTATCATTATCTGTGGTAGCTGGGATTGAATTTAGGACCTTGTGCGTGCCAGGCAAGCACTTATTCTCCTGAGCCATCTCCCTGGCCCTTATTTATCATTTTGAGGCAGGGTTTTATCAAGTAGCTGAGTTGTTGGACCCAACCTTTCGATCTTCCTGCTTCTGCTTCCCAAAGTGCTGAGACTGTGGACCTTGACCATCACCCCACTTCTCTTTTTGAATGATAAAGCTGCCCACTTTATATTGCCTCCTTAGCCCCCTTCAGTTCGGACAGCTCCTCAGTCTGCAGTCTTTCATGAACTTGTGTAGTGGATTTCTTTTTCTTTTCTTTCTTTTTTTTTTTTTTTGTGAGACCAGGGATTGAACTCAGGCTCTTGTGCTTGCCATGCAAGCACTTATTCTACTGAGCTATCTCCCCAGCTCCTGTGTAGTGGATTTCTAACAGGTAGTCAACTTCTTAGACCCAGCTGAATTAAACTGGTGTGGTGCTGGGTGCGGGAGGCCCACCTGAGGGTTGTTGCCAGCAGCATAAAGCAGAACAGGGGAAGCTGCTGAAACACTGTTAGGGATGTGTTTGGAGAAGCTGTCGGAGCTGCTGGAGCTGCTGGAAGCTGCTGGTTCTCGTGGGCTGCCCTGATCGAGGACCTTGTCACGCTGGCTTTCCCGATGAACTGTGGAGAAGCTTTGGTCCTCATCTTGAACACCGCTTCCTGGCTCTGGAGGGGAAGATGGTGCCCTGCTGAGCCTCGTGGAAAAGCTCATCACGTTGGCTTTCCTGATGGGAACTCAGCTTTCCTCATTGCGGGAGGATCTCGGGACCTCACTGTTGCTGAGGATGGCTGTGGTACCTTTGGGGGAGCTCTGGTACTTACCTTGAGCGTTGCTTCCTGGCTCCAGTTCAGATTCCTCAGCCTGCTAACACCGATCCTTAACGGGCATAGACTTCCTAGCTTCCATCACTGACCTTTGGGCCTTTCCAGCACGTATCCATGAAGCAGGCCTGCAGGGGACTTTGTTGTGGACTCTGGGCCTCCTGTTGGACAGATGGGAGGCACTGTTACGAGCTCTAGGCCCTCACTGGATTCTTTAGTTTTCAGTGTGTGGATAGGTTTCCAGCACTTGTTGTATATAATTCTTTGGGTGATTCATTGTAAAATAATATTATAAAACGTGTCCTGTATTATAGTCTTCCTGTTTTATAACTTGTAACAATGTTGCTCCATGGTTGACTCTTCCTTTTGTGCCTTTTAATATGGTATAGTTAAGGTTTGTCATGGGCAGCTGCTGCCACTGCACGTGTGTTTTGTGCTGTCAGTGTTCTGCTGATAACTTGCTGTGAGCAGTAGTGGGGCCGACATTCTTTTCTTCAACCTCCCTCCACTCCCTCACTCTCTATGTTATTGTCTTTCTTAGTATTTACCTTTGTCCTGTTAAGTATTTTATATGTTTATTGCTTGTGTGATCAGATTTATATTATATCTTTGGAGATGGCTGTGAAAGGCAAGAGAATCAGCAAAGTTATTACCCTTCTGCTTCTGACCCTCTCAAATAAAAATATGTGCTATTTTTGTGTTAATTTTTATAATACATACATTGCCTTTTTAATATTTATTTATTTTGTCTTTTTGAGACAGGGTCTTGCAATGCAGCTCAGGCTGGTCTTGAGCTCACTTTGTAGCCCAGGCTGGTCTCAAATTTGCACTGATTCTCCTGCCTCAGCCTCCCAGTGATGAGATTATAAGCATGTCCCACCACCTCTGGCCTAGTTATTCATTTATTTTGGTTTGGTAGGGTAGGGCCTTGCTATGCAAGTTGGCGTCAAACTCACTATGAAGGCCTGGCTGGCCTTGCACTTCCAGATATCTTCCTGTCTCAGCCTCCCAAGTGCTTAGATAACAGGCGTGTGGCACCACATCTGGCTTGTTAGCTGTTCTCTCTCTCTCTCTCTCTCTCTCTCTCTCTCGCTCTCTCTCTCTCTCTGTCTGTCTGTCTAGAATCAAACTCAGGACCTTGCGCTTGCCAGGCAGGTGCTGTACCCTTGAGCTACATCCCTGGCTCCTTGTTGGGCATTCCTACACAACATCTGCAAACCTGGAAGTGATTTAGGCGGCATTCATCTCTCCAGGACTCCAGGGGGAAAGCCATGGACACCAAAAGTGATTGCTCAGAGTGGGTCGGTGCTGCGTCTGTAGCCCGTACCTCTGGGCAGCAGAGCGGGAAGCCATTCCTGCCCAGCTCTTCCCATCACAGGTACCTGCAGGTGTAGTTCAGCTTCGCTGCGTTCCTCATGCACACGCCTGTGATTCGGGCAGTGAACGTGTGCGTGGCCTCACGTTTCAGCTCGTGAGTAAGAATGTGAGGGTGCAAATAGCTCTGTGGGACCTTCCTTTCAGTTCTTTTGGGCGGATATGGAGAGGCAGGGTTGCCCTGTCTAAGGGAATTCTGGGTTTAGTTGTGTGAAGAATCTGAAGAATGGCTGTAGGGGCTGTAGCTTTTAGCATTTCCTACCAGCAGGGTGCCAGGGTTCCTCAGTAACACTCCTTCCTCCCTGCCTGCCTTCTTTCTTCCCTTTTTTCTTCAGTGATTATTCTATTATTGGCTTCTTTTTTTTTTTTTTTTTTGTACCAGGGATCGAACTCAAGACCTTGTGTTTGCCAGCTAGTCACTTAAGCCACTGAACTATTTCCCTGGCCCCCACCTTCTTTTGCTGTGCTGGGGATGGAACCCAGGGTCTTGCATGTTTGTCAAGCTTTGTCACTAACCTACATCCCAAGCATCCTACATATCTGTGATATCTTAATGGGTGTGGGTGGCATCGCATTATACTTCTGATTTGCATTTTTCTTCTTTCTTTCTTTCTTTCTTTCTTTCTTTCTTTCTTCTTTCATTCTTTCTTTGAGACAGAGTCTCCCTATGTAGTTCAGGCTGGCCTTAAGCTCATTATGTAGCTCAGGTTGTCTTCCAACTCATGGCAGTCCTCCTCCTCAACCCCCCAAGTACTGGGATTACAGCAATGTGCCACCCCACCAGGCTTTGCAACTTTCTAGTGGTTAATAGTATTGAGCATCTTGGGGCCGGTGAGATAGCTCAGTGGTCTAAAGCGCCTGCTTAGAAAAGCTTAGGCAACCGCAGGGACCATGGATGGATCCTCGGCACCACATGCTGTGCCAGCCCTACCCCCAGGGCAGGCTGAGCCAGCCATAACGTGAATGAATAAATATTTTAAAAAGTAGTATTGAACATCTTGTTATGAGCTTATTGGATATTTGTATTTCTTTTTTGACAAAATGTCAATTCTGGTTCTTTTTGTTTTTGAACTATGTTTCTTTTTTTAAATTTTAGTTGCTGTTGACTGTTGACTTTAAGGAATTCTCTCTAAATTCTAAATATTGGTCACTTTTGGATGTATTTTCTTATGGTTTGTCTTTGTACTCTGTGGATAGTGTTGTGTACATGTGGTAGTATTGGAGGTGGAACACAGGGCCTTCTCTTAACATTTTTAAAAAATTGTTATATTATGACAGGGTCTTGCTAAATTGCTAAAATTGCCCAAGCTGTGCTCAAGCATGTAACCTTTCTCCCTCAGCTTCTCAGAACACTAAGATTCAGGTGTGCACCTGTGCAATCTGCTCTTTTTATTTTTATTTTTTTTTTGCAGGACTGGGGTTCAAACTCATGATCTTGCACTTGCCAGGCAGGCACTTGTGCTGTGGAGCTATCTCCCCATCCCCTACAATCTGCTCTGTTTATTTTTTATTTTTATTTATTTATTTTTTTTATGGCCAGCTCAGCCTGCCCTGGGGGCCGGCCTGGCACAGCATATGGTGCTGGGGATCGAACTGTGGTCCCTGCAGTTGCCTAAACTTGCCTAAGCAGGTGCTTTAGACCTCTGAGCCATCTTGCCAGCCCCAACAATCTGCTCTTTTTAAAAAGAAGCCGCTTTGTCAGCCAGAAAGTGACATCTCCAACAAAGAGTTTAGAAGCTGCAAGGCTCTATCTGGGGACAAGTTGAAACAGGCTGGCAGTTTATGGTTTCTGCTGCTGAGCAAAGTGTCTTTTTAGTTCATTTGCTTGGTCCTAAATTTTAATCTCATCTGATGCCAGTGTTTACCATCCATTTCTCTGTTTGCGCTGGAAGGAGCAGGCCAGCAGCCCTGGTTCTCTGGGTGTAGACCAAGGAGAGTGAGAGTTTCAACCCAGGGGGCTGTGCGGTGTGGGCTGGGTTAGCGCCTTCAGCCGGAAGAGGACTAGAGATTAACATTCCAGAAGGGCAACACTCAATCTTCCTACGTTAGGTTTACTTGGCTGAAGCTGGAGAAAAGGGCTCAGGCCGCCTTTTATACAGTCCTTGGGAAACAACCCTAGAAGTGTTTGCAGAGCCTTCTTTGCCTTTCATTTCACCTCATAAATCCATAAAAGATGGTATTGATTACTCTAACCTCGTGTGTGAAGGACAAATTCCAAGCTGCAGTTTCTGAGGTTATTAGCCCTCAGGAGAGCCAGAAGCAAAACCGTGTGAAGTCATGCTGCAGGTGGAAGCTGGCCAGTCTTTCTTTCTCTGTCTCAATCTCAGTTAGGTTAAGTTCATGGATAAATTTGTAGCGACTTCCTGGAAGAAATGGTCACAAATGAAATGGCCAATACGGCTGTCCCTTTGTGATTTTAGGCTCCTGAAGGTGTGCTGCTGCAATAGGCAGTTGGTTTTTTCCTAGCAGTTACTAGCCATGCATAGAACAAGGAGAAAAAGAGGAAGAGAATTTCACATGGAATAAACTGCACAGGGAATAGAGGTTGGAGAAAGTTTATAGGAAAACACTTTACAACTCATGATTCCTATATCATAAATGTACTACAGAGCTCTTATAAGCAGTAAAATTATAGCAATGCCATTTAGGCTTATGTGTGTAGGTTTGTCTGCTTGCTGCTGATCAAAAGGAGGTCAAATATTTGGATTAAAAGGATTTGGGGCCGGGGAGATAGCTCTGTGGCACAAGTGCCTGCTTGACAAGTGCAAGGTCATGAGTTCGAACCCTGGTCCCCCAAAAAAAAAAAAAAAAAAAAAAGGAAAAGGATTTGTTCAGAGCTAGCTCCAAGGAGATGGAGAGGCCCATTTCCCTCACATCATCATCTCCTGGAGTACAGGTGGACAAAGGTCATTTATGGTGGAATGGGGTGGGTGTGGGGTGGAGGCTTCCCACAGAGTGACCGTGATACAGATAGAGTTCCATGCTTGCTTGTTACTTCCAGCCCCCAGTTCCTCTTTTTTTTTGAGATGTGGGTCTCACTATGTAGTTCAAGCTCACCTTGAACTCACTATGTAGCCCAGGCTGGGCTTGAATTTGCAGCAGCGATCAAGATCCTGCTGCCTCAGCCTCCTGAGTTCTGGGATTACTGGTTTGGCCACCATACCGGGGCTCACCTTCTTCTTTCTTGTGGAAAAGAAGCCAGGCCTCTGGCATGCTGGGGCTGGCGTCTGTATGCTGTCATTTGGCAGTGAGGAGTGGGAGAAGAGGGGTATTTGCTAAGTGCTCAGCAGAAGTGAACTTGGAGATGTTGTTTATCTCTAAAAGAAAAAACAAAAATTCGAATTTTTAAGCTTATTTTTGTGGTGCCAGGTACAATCATACTCTCAGTCGTGAAAATATCTTAGAGGGCATTAAATATACGGTGTCCCTGAGGATAGAGTTGATCATTCTGTTTTCTTTGTTAATTTTTAAGAGAAAAGACATATAGATTGGTTATAACAGCAGGAAAGCCACAGCCTGGGAGAAGCTCCCAGGGGCATGCTTAGCCACCATCTCAGTGTAATCCAGAAATTTATGCATCCTTTTTCTCCAGGGGAGAGGAGGAGGGACTTTCAGGGTTCTAATCAGGGCATCTTAGGTGAACTCAGCATGCTTGGAGAACACAATGACCTGGGACAAAGTCTGTGGGGCTCACAGAACAGGTGAGGGTTTGTAAATGATTCTTCTTGGGTCTAAAATAGAAGACAATGGCATGTGACAAAGTCTATCCAGGTGAGCTGGCTGGGCATCTGTCCTTTTTTCCTGTGACTAATTTAGTCACTAGGAGCTCAAACAAGATAGCAGAGATAATTGTTTGGTGGTCTGGACTTTGGACTGAGAAAGGAATTTAGCAGAATCCCTTTCCTTGACTGGAGTGGTCTTTAGTCACTATACATGGACATAATGCTATTAACTATTAGTAAACCATTGCTTAGCCTTTTTTTGTTTTTTATTTTTCTTGCAAGACCAGGGTTTGAACTCATGACCTTGCACTTGCCAGGCAGGCAGGCACTTGTGCCATGGAGCTATCTCCCCAGCCCATTTGTTTAGCTTTTTAAAAACTTATGTAGATGGAGTTGTACTGCATGCATTCCTCTACAAAATAATCCTTACCCTCAATATTTTGGGAGAGCTTTTGTGTGTGTGTGTGTGTGCGCGTGCGCACGCTTTTTTTTTTTGTGGTACTAGGGATTGAACTCAGGACCTTGCATTTGCCAGATAAGTGCTTACTCTACTGTGCTATCTCCCCAGCCCTGTGTGTGTGCTTTTGAGTCAGGGTCTCGATATATAGTTCATGCTGACCTTGAGCTCACTCTGTAGCCCAGGTTGGTCTTGAACTCACAACTATCCTCCTACTTCAGCCTTTCAAGTGCTGGGATTACAGGCATGAGCCACCATGCTCTGGAGGAGCTTTTTGAGACAGGGTCTCGCTATGGAGTTCAGGCTTTGAACTCACTTTGTAGCCCAGGCTGGCCTCAAGCTCACTGTAGTCCTCCTGCCTCTGCTTTCCTAGTGCTGAGTCGATAGATATGTGCTGTCACATCCAGTTTTGGCCTCAATATTTTCCTATTTCTCAATTTTAAGATGTGAAAAATCTTGTCCTACCATCCTGCCTATTACCAAAATAGTTTCCAGTGTTATCTCATCTCTTCTACAAAAGGACCAGAAGAGACACAGTTTTACTACCTCTGCTGCCCCACCTCCTCATGTCTGGACACAGGGTCAGGTATGGATGCTGCCTCCCTCCCGTGGGAATGGCCACCACAAGGCTCCCTTGAGCATCTGGCCTAATCTGCCTTACCCCGGAGGACCCTCCCTTTTCGTGACCACTGCATCCACTTTGTTCAGGATGGTCCCCTCCTGCTGCTCCAAGAGTTTTCCAGCCTCCCCAGCCCGCACTGAGCCTCCTAATTCTCCCATCCTAGGGCTTCCCTCCATTTGTACAGCTCTGACAAAGACTTGCCAGGAATTTAGTCTTGTCAGCCAACGTCCCTTGTGGATATTTTTTTTTTTTTTGAGACAAGTTTTTGCTGTGCAACCCAGGCTGGCTTCAAACTCAAAAGTGATCCTCTTGCCTCAACCTACTAGGTGCTGGGATGACAGGCGTGTGCCACCATGCCCAGCCTTGCTGGAGTCTTGATTAGCATAACCCATAAGCACTGCCAGGCTCCCAGCTGAATTGTTCGCTTTCCCTCTGCAGGGTAGAGTGGAGCTGCCTGCTCCACAGGTGCCAGCCAGGCCTGCTGTCCAGCTGGTGCTGCTTTCCTTGATAGTTTGATGTCCTTGTTCTGCCAAACTCCAGAAAAACCGTGTGGCTTGCTTTGGCGGGCACCAGGGATGCTTGTTGTTCTGGAAAGAAGCTGTTCAGGCCAGCTGGTGGTTGTGCTGTCGTTCTCCACTGCTGTGGGACTGACGGCAGCCACGCCAGGGGCTGCTCTGTCGGTCTGGCTCCCAGAGTGAAGGTGTCCTGGAGGAGAATCTGGAATTGGAATGGCGAACAGCGTGAACCAGAAATAAACCTTCGTGTGTGCGAGTAGCTGAGCCTTTGGGACTGCTCGTTACTGCAGTGTAACCTGATGCCCCCTGACCGGCATGTGGATGCTCGCTGGCCTCCACTGGCTCAAAGCCAGGTCTCAGCTTTTCGCCTGCCATCAAGAAAATCCTTTTCCCCTGATCCCCCACCATGACTTCAGAGACAACTTTCATGGGTCCCCTTGGCTCCTGCTACCTACCAGCAGCAAGTGCAGCCACAGTTCAGATGACCATACGGTGACCTATCGGCCCTCGTCCCTCCCTCACATCCCGACCTATTCCTGGGCTCTGCTTCAAACACTTTGCCCCTAATCCTTGACACATGGGGAGTGTTCCCAGCTTGTACTTTCTAAGAATCATGGCTTCCCCTGGACCCCAGTGACCAAGGTAGGACCTGGGAGAGGCCAGTGCCCCCTACTGAGGCATCAAGAAGAGGCCCAGTGGTGGATGTCATGAAGGCTGGTCTGACTCCTGTGGCTTCAGCATCCCTGGCCCGTCTTTCCATCCCTGGCCCTTCCTTCTGGCCTTTTGGTTCATCTGGAGCTCCGGCTGGGACCTTGTTAATGTGTGCTGGTGTCTGGGTCTCAGGCAACTTTTGGGAAAGCACCGTGAGATTCTAAAGCCCTGGCCCAGCCTTGCTCACCCTTCCCTCCTCTGTGGCTTTCCGGGGTGGGCATGGGCCATTCCCCAGCAACCACAAGGGCTTGTCAGCATCCCACGCTTGCCCCGGGCTGTGATCAGAGCTGCTGCTGCCCAGCTTGGGACGCACAGGTGATCAGAGGCTGGGCTCTGCCAGTGGGTGATAAATAGGTGTCATAGGAAAGATACTGTGCATTTCCAGATTCACTTCTGATGACACTTGGCAGAGGGAACAAAGGTACATAGGACACATAGGCTTGGAGTAAGGAAACCAGGTGGCGGATTCTGGCTGTAGGAATACCTCAAGGGAGCTGGAAGGTGGAGAAAGCCTGGGACCAGGGGGCCACAGGCTGTAGCAGGGGAGGACATGCACGAACTTGGAGATAAAGCAGGAGGTCAGAGTCCATTTCCCCGGGAGCCTGGTGCGCCTGCAATAGGAAATTTTTGTTTTTTTTCTTTTTAAGAGCAGAATATTTATTGAGAGAGAGAAAGCTTCTGTCTGAGAGAAGGGACAGAAGGGGGACCTGAGTGGGTTGTCCTCCACGAGGGATTTATTTATGTCTGAAGCCCCAGCACCATGATAGCCATTTATGGTATTGGAAAAATTTTTTAAAAACCCACTAGAGCCAGGCATGGTGGCAAGTGCCTGTAATTTCAGCATTCCAGAGGCGGAGGCAGGAGGATTGCAAGTTTGAGTTCATCTTGGGCAATTTAGCTAAAGCTTGTCTCAAAAGAAAATAAAAAAGGGCCAGGAGCCGGGTGTGGTGGTGCATGCCTGTAATCCCAGCACTCGGAAGGCTGAGGCAGGAGGATCGGTGTGAGTTTGAGACCAGTCTGGGCTACAAAAGGGAGTTCAAAGGCTGGGGAGATTGCTCAGTAGAATAAGTGATTGCCTGGCAAGTGCGTAGTCCTAAGTTCAATCCCCAGTACTGGGGGGGGG
>PVKN010008074.1:0-25639 GCA_004027915.1 Capromys pilorides
AAAGGGAAAGAATACTCTTAGTACTCTTCCCTATCTTTGTCTCTTCTATATAAACCATTCTTTCTAAGAGAGAACTGCTTTGTAGAAGGCTGTAGATGATATTGCAAGAGGTGTCCTCTAAGATGGTAGTCAAGAGTGCTATCTAGAATGTCAAGAGCACCATCTACAATGGGGCTACATTTAGAGGAAGGAGGGAACATACAATAGTCATTGTTCCCACATCACTGTCCCTAATGTCCTAAGCTGAGCATGACGCACTGCTGAGGAATGCTCAGCAATCCTTCACAGACACAGGTGAGGGCAGAGAGCCCAAGCTGCCTCTGGCCATCTCCTCTGTCTCTCAGCTCAGTGATGTTACAGTTACCTTATTTCCTGGAACCCAAGAGCTTTGCCTGCATGCATCAGTTTCAACCTTGATGAACATGGCTGAGCTTTCCCACCAGATGATGGCTTGCCTGGGGACAGTGTGGTCAGTATCTGGCATCTCTGTGAAGTAGATGATGAGTGAGTCAGAAGACTCGCTTCTGAACAGAATGACTCAACTGTGCTTTCTGATAGGGCCCTTTGTTCTCAAAAGAATAAATTTCTTCATTTAACCTCAGGAAAGATAAATGCCAGTTTTGATGAGTGACATCAGACAAAGTCAAGGCCTTCACAAGCCTTCTGAGGCATCGAGCTCAGTCCTTCAGTTGGGCCAATGTGAAGGGGACAAATCATGCTACATACAGAGTTTCACTGCTGCACTTTTTTTTAGCACTTTGGGCTCTGATGATAGTGATGTCACTACTCCATACCCCGATGTCTTCTCTAACATGGAGGGACCAGCCTTCTGGAAAAGACCAAACTATTTGACTTAAAAAGTATGCTCTCATAGGATCTGCATGATGTAATTTTTTTCAGGGAAAATTCTTTGAAATAAGGAAAAGATTTGTATTCTATACATCAGACTCAGGGGTCTTATTCTTGGACGAATCAGGTGGATTATTTGCACACAGGTTAAACTATTTATTCTTGGTGTCTGTGGGCACAGATAGAATGCCACACTGTGGGCAATCAATCTTCAGTATGGCAACTGGAAAAGAAAGGTAAAACCTCCACCAATGTATTGCAGTGTGGGCCAGAGGCATGGGGGTAATTCTAGGGATTTTTCATCAGGACACGTGAGCTAGTACCCTGGGGTTATCTCTTAGATATGGAGGAAAGTAAGAAAGATCATCCAGTCACCTCTCAGTGATAAAGCGAAGGTGAGGAATAAGTGAGGTAAACTAAATAAACAGAAAAGCATTTACCAACTTGGCATGAAACACTTAGTCAATAGGAGTTATGTCTGAGATGAAGGATAGCTTAGGCAACATACTCTTAGCAGATAACACAGGATGTAGGCACACAGGAGCCAGGAAGGGTCTCTGGATGTCACCATCAGGAGATGCAGTGTGGCCAGGCACACCAAGAAACTGGCTGGTGTATGGTAAAAGGGAATTATCAAAATTTGAGGTTTTGGAGCTTGGAGTTAAGAATTGCTTGTGCAAAGGAGTCTATTCTTTTTCTGAATGGATGCTGCACTGATGGGGTTGATCAATCCATCCCATGGAGGGAGGTGAGCACCACCTACCCACGTTGAAAAGAACCCAGACAATAGATTGGCAACAGTGGAGGTTAAAGAGAGAATGATCATTTGGAGCAAGACTAAGAGAACTTGAAATTTCCAAGTCTGTTTCCTCCATTAAGTTCAAATCATCTTCCCCTACATTTCTACATGGACATGCTGAGATCTGAGGTTTACATCAAAGGCCAGGTCATACTCAGAATGGTAAACACCAAGCTCTGCTGTGAGTAGGTGTCATGCTGGCCCTCATTTTTTGGCACCTTTGGAGCTCTTCTTGGATATCTGAATGTTTCTGTTTTTGTGCTTTTCTGAACTTCAGAACATGGAATTATGCTGAACAAACTGTAGGAGAATTCATGTGTAGGGTTGAGCCAATTGAGAACTCTGGAGGAAAGAGTTAAAGAAAAATGATTTTTCTTGGCTTCCTTTTCTATATTCTTGTGGTATCTGGAAAGGCCCAGAGCACTGAACAAATTATAGAACAGTATGGGATCTCAAACCTCAGGCCTCAGTGCCTCACTACGATATGCTGTGTCCACTGTAACCAGGTGCCGCAGTGAGGGCCTAGGGCCGACCAAGCTGTGCATAGCTTAGCTGGTTCTGGGAGGCTTATCATTAGAGCCCAAATACCCTAGAATTTTGGCCTAATCAGGAGTGAACTGAAAATTTATTAACAAATGGAAACTGGACTCTTCTGTGACTTTTGGGAAGCTTGCTCTTTAAGAAATTCCAATTGCTACTCAGATTCCTTCCCTTTAACTTTGAAAGTTCAGTGGTGCCAGAAATGAGATTTAGAGTGGTCAGCTGACACCCTCCAACCTCCTAAGGTCGCTGGTGGACACATGCAGCTCACCATTTGAAGCCTCATTGGTTCTGACTTCCACCGTACGTGAAGAACCAGAGCAATGGCATCTGACAGAACACAACTGCAGCAAAAGGGACGTTGAGCCATGGCATACACATGGGATATGTGCCAGCACCTGCAAACCCAGCTGTTGGGTTTGACCTGGAAGCCCCTGAGGAGAGCATGTGGTTATCTACAAAGGGCAGCTATTCCCTGGATCACATTTCCAACCCCAAGTCAGCCTTCCTACAGAGAAAAGACCATCCCCTCACAGGACAGATGAATGTCAACAGGCAGTGACAGACCGAGTATGGCACGAATACGCACTGCTGGAAATGGTCTTAATTTCTTTTCAGAAGCCAAATGCAATCTCAAGTCAATGGATGATGTGACACAACTGTGAATGTGGCTATCCTTCAGACCCCACGCCAGAGCCCAGTCTTTCCAAGGCCTTCCCTTACTCTTCTCTGCAGAAGTGCCTCTTCTCATTTTGGCCCAAAATAGCACCTTGAACTTCTCTTTGGGTCTACCACAGCATCATAGTTATTTCTTACTCTTTCTAATTAAGAAACCCTGGGGTTTGTTTCAGCATTCAATTCCCTATAGCTCTAGCCCTGTGTTTGGCAAAGTAAGTGTTCAATAATTACTTGATAGTGAATTAGTAGAGTGAATTTGAGGTGGAAATACTGTTTCTGGCAGGGGAACTTCTACGAGGTAAAATAAACTCTCTGTCTTCCACTTCAGCCTTGTGTGGGAAAGATCAGTGCATGGTAGATCCTAGGGCCTGGAAATTCCAAAGTCCAAGACTCTACCATGGCTGTAAAACACCTCAAATCAGGGTAAGAGAGACCCTTGCAACATTTGCCACAGCCCATTGGAATACACCTGCTGCCTCTGGTTCAATGATTTCCAAGTTCCTCAGGCCTAAGTTGTTCTCTAGAAGCAAGGAACCCAACAATCTGCTAGGCAAGGGGGCCAAAGTAGAGTCCAACTTGGAGAGAATGGTTTCCAAATTAAAGAATTCAAGAGTACCAAACAGTTACCAACAGAACCAAAAGCTCCTCCATCTAGAACAGTCACACCTGAGGCAGTGCCTTCTTCCTTCTCAGGAGTCAAAGAAATGTCCAGACTAGTGACAATAAAAAAAAAAAAAAACACTCAAGGGATCTTCATGGAAGTATAGAATATCACCCTTGCGAAACACCACCATCAGCATCCAAGTTCAAGCACCAGCCACGTCTACACAGGCATGCCACTGACCCAGAAAGTGGGGAGAGAGGAAACATTGTCACTGGGTGAGTTGTGGTTTTCCTTCCTTCCCTATTCCACATAAGTCTGACAGGGGTGCCAGAGAATCCCTCCAAGGGATATTTGCTACACCTCTGCATGGATGGAATCTGCTCATTCAAGTCAGAGGTTTTATCTATGTCCTCTTCTTGGGTGACAGAGAGTGGACCCTTCCTTTAAAAGAAAGAGATGATTCACTGAAACAACTCATACTGAAAAATGCCTCTGCCACAAATGTAGGTGGCCCTCCTTCTCCAACCCTGACATTCCTAGGGCCACCCATGGGAAGTGGTTAAGGGTCACAGATGACCCAAAGCCTGTGTGGAAACAGCAGCCAACTTGGTATTCAGGCTTCAAAGGTCTCAGTAATTACAGCTTTCCTCAGAGGTGCAAAGGGGTGGGGCAGACGTCTTAGGGTATTGAGTGGGATTCAAGGTGGGGTACAAGGAAGGATCCTACATAAATCCACATGAAATAGGCTCCTCTGAACCCACCATAGCTTTATGTTACCAAAAGGATAAAGAATAACAACAATTGTGCTTTCTAGTAGCAAAAAGCAAAAGCAAAAAGCCAATGCAGTTAATTATCTTAAAGGAAACTTTGGAAAGCTCAGTGAGGTAGCAAATTCCTCAAAATTGAAAAACCAACTTCGGAAGCATATTGTCATTGTGCCCATCTGTGTGGTTGTGTGTGTGTGAATACATTAGATATTCCCACTCACCAACTTACATACATGTGTATACATATAAATATATATTTATCAGTATAATTTTCCCTCCAAATGACACCAGTGTGTTCCACCTTTAGCACACATTTTATCTGCACTCAATTCATAGACAGACCATTGTACCATAAAAAGAGGCAAATAGCCAAGCATGGCATAGCCAGAGTTGTTTTAAATGCCAGTTCTGCATTGTTAAACAATAAAGCAAACCTCCTCGAATACAAGTTAAAATGTCAATTATCAATACACGCCAGCAATTCTTTATGGTTGTCAGAAGAAAAGAGAAAAATCCAATGTATTATGAAATTGAATCTTAGGTGTTTACATTTTGTAGCACAGTATGTATCTTATGGAAAAAGTCATTATTTGTGGAAATGATCTCCCCTTCAATTACTATTTTCCCCTAGCTCCTTGTAACTGGGGAATAATAAAACACTTATAGGATTTTATAGAAGGGTTATTTTCAAGGATATTGTTCTCTCATGTATAGACCTTTCTTTATCTCATTTAAAACATATTGAGTGAACTTGAGAAAAGCCCTACATATTTTGGTCAAAGACACAGAAAAACAGGGTTTTTAAAACTATACAAATTACATAGCCTCACCACCTAGGTGTGCTTAGTTAAAGAAAAGTAATTCTGTCCAAACACATAGAAAAAGGGAATAAATTGCAGACAATGCACCTTCTATCCAAGATCCCATGAACTGGTCCTATAATTGGTCAGGACTCTTCCGAAAAACTCGAGTCTCTATGGCATCACTGGCTTGTAGACTACAATTATTTCCAAAGCACCATGCCTCTTAACACATGGTATGGAAGAGAGTTCCAGAAGGTTGAGAGAAGAGGTGGAGGTGGGCACAGCATAATTCACCACCAAATAGTACAACACATAAAATCAACCTAGAGAAAATGGCAAAGTCAAAAAAGTCAAAAGCAGCCAAATAGACAAGAACAGTAGGGAGTTAGTGAGTTCCATATTTCATGCCAAGAAATTGAAGTTACAAAAACAAGTCAGGTTGAACAGAAATAAACACCAACAGCTTGAAGAAGACAAAGCCAAATCAATGTTTCCTTTTTCCCCCTATACACAAACCTTTCATTTTGAACCCAAAGCATGATGGCGTTGAGATCAAGAATTGTATCTGGAAGATTCCAGTCTGCAGAGACACTTCCATTGATCATGTCAGTCCACAGAAATAAAGCACCTTTGAAACCAAGAGTTGTTCAAGAATCCTAGTGTCTTATTCAATATGTCAAAAAGTACAGTTAAAAAAATTAGAATAATTCATCCAATGGCAAACACAACAATATTGACTCTGGTGAATAGGTCAAAGGGCTCCCAAGGACAATCACAACTAAGAAGATAGAGCACAGTAAAAGGCTATGACATTTCATGAATATTCTGTTATAGCTTTGAACTTTATTGCAAAGCAAAAATATATATTTTTATATATATATATATTTTTATCTACATTTCACCTCTGACATTGTACACAACACGAAAGCACAGGAAAACCAAAAAAATCATAATGAGGTAGATACATAACACTTACAGATGGAGGAGACTAAAGATTTTAAATTTGGCTTAATACAGTGGTCATCAATGTCTGCATTTCAAACACAGCAGCAAGCATTGATTCACTGGGCAAGAAGCCCAGGGATCTCAAATCCAAAAGTAAGCCCCATTAAAAAATACCTGCTTCAAAATGAAACTGAAAAAAAAAAAAATTAAGTCAGTATATCAGACTCGTTCAATTGCAAACCCTGGTGAAACTAGAAACAACATTGTTTTTGCTTTTGTGCCCAGGGGAAAAAAAGTAATTTATATTTATATATATATATATATATATATATATATATATATATATATATATATATGTTAGGAGTAGCCTGTCCCGTGGGGTGTCCTCTATATTCGTGCTTGGTGGGGTTTGGCACCTCCAGAGCTAGGCAGGTCATGTGACGGTAACAAAATCAGGGGTTCTTCCTTTCGCCCGTGGCAGCCCTCACCGCAGCTGCTACTGAGGCCGCTGGCTTTCGGGCACTGGAGACACACTGGCTGGAAGGGAATTTGTACCACACCTTTCCTTTGCAGGCTCAGCTGTCTGGAAGATTAAAGGATGGCCACCTACGCTGGAATGGTCCCTTGTCCTTGCCATCTCCAGTGACAGCAACTTTGCTGCCAATGATGAACTTAGCAGGTCACCCACAAGGCCGTCTTCAGCCTCGATTTTAACCCTAAGTGCACCATCACAATCCAATGCACCTTTGGGCAGGAAGTGGCCAGGGCAAAGTCCCCTCGTGCATGCCTGTGACTGTGTCTGATTGGAGGGAAGATGGGATACGGAAAGGGGAACAGAAGGACCCTGGGGTGGCCAAGGCAGTGCCTGCAAAAGCAGAGCTATGGTCCAGCCAGCAGTGATGACGGCTAACAGAGACCCAGGGGAACAATGTAGAAGGAGCAAGGCCCAGATTCAGGCTCAAAGGAAACCAAACCCTTTGGGTCAGTTTAATAGTTATTTTCACTCCTCACACGATCTGGGTTTGGGGTGAGAAATAGCTGGGAACAGCTTCCGGCCAGGTCAGCCTCCACCCCTGCCCCCACCAGATGGAAGACTACAAGTTGTGGGGGAGTGAGTGACAAGATGGTGGGGTAGAGGTTTGGGGTGCACAGGAGGTGAAACTTTCCGCTGTGCTGTGCAGAAACTCCTTGCTCTCCCAAAAGCCAGTGTCACCTGGGTTGTGCCATAGGTTTGTCCTTCAACTTCCTGTGACTGCTTTGGGAGATCTTTCTTTTTCATCTGCCCAAAGTCCAGCACAGCACCTGCACCACGGAGGGCATCGCCTAGGTTGACATGGATTTTGGGAAAATGCAACAAGAGGGACTGCAACAGGTGGCGTTAGGCCAGTTTTAAGGGAGGACTCTGACGTCAAGGGAGTCACAGTAAAGGAACAGAAGGAGCTTCTTCATTCATCCTTAGGGAGCTCAGACTTCGGTAGCTTTTGTCTGTGACCCTATGGATGAGCAAAGATGGGGGACTCCCTCATATTCTGAGAGCCCATAGTGCCTATCTTACCACCCCGTTTCCACTCTTTTCCCTTTCTCCTCTCTGTGGGCTCCCTTTATCCTCTATATTATTTTCTCCTGTAATCAGTTCACATGGCTGTGAGCTGCCCTTTCCTAAGCCTCTCACTCGGTCTGGGTCTCTGCATGCCCTGGTTAGGAAGTGACGGCCATTGCTCTTCCCAACTCTGAATGCACCCACTCAGCACTCAAGACTTTGAGTCAAATGCGTCTGCTCACCTCGCTGTTTCAGATGTTTGGATCAGTGACAGCACCACTAGGTTCATCCCTGTGTTTCAGAGATGGGGAAACAGTTTCATGACAGGCAAGCGGTCAGCTCAGGACAGTGGGGACAAAGCAGCAGTCAAGGTCTCCAGCCCTGTGCTTTCCCCACCCCTGGGGACATCTCCTGCTGAATCCTTCCGGATTGAACCCTAGCCATTGCACAGAAGCCTCCTCAGAGCTGACCTAAGGAATCCTCCATTCCTTAGTTTATTCTAACTCTTCTTGCCAACTCCTCCAGTGACTCCTAAGGGAAAGGGTCCACTTATCTGGAATCATCTTTTGAGATAACGGAAAACAAAAGCAGATACAAGGAGTCACAAGGGACTTCACTGTAGTTCTCCTACTCTGGGCATGCTCAGGGGCACCTGCAAACACAGGGACACTGCTCACTCAACTTTATACATCACCATGATGTTTCCCATTCTCTCCTCACTTCTGAGGTGACAGAGTGCCCAGGTTGCATGCCATCCCTGTCTCCAACAGTCCATGCTGGGCACTGTGACCAGGCCCCCTGGTCTTTATGGACCTTGGAAGAGGGACAAGTTAGACCTCTGAGGTGGGCAAGAACCAGAATATCCAGATTTGACCCCTTGACTGACCACAAGGCCCAGTGCAAGTCACAGGCACAGGTTGGGCCTTTTTTCTTGTTATAAAATGGGGTGGGATCTCTCACCTTGCAAGGACTGGGTGGGAGTGTCGGTGCATAGGTGCTAGCCCAGAGCTTCCCTCACCTCTGGCACTCAGTTGACGTGAGCTGACTCAGAACTCCCCTGTCCTTGCAAAGGGGCCTCACTCCAACTTGCTAAAACCACCACCCAGGACCTCCTGGACTTCTCTGACCCAGCATCCTTGGGCTAGTGGGAAATCTGAGCACTTGTCCTCTCTGAGCCTGCTCCCATTGTAGCAAGCACAGCACCTCTGTCCAGGCTCCTGAAGCTGCCAAGGAAGGCTCTGGACTACCCCTGAGTCCCCAGCCCTCGCATTAGTAGTGGCATACCTGTGACTCTAAAGGAATCAGGTGCCACACACCAGCCCAAAGGCCACCACGGGACACATTCATTCTGGTGGGAAAACTTCCTGGGCCAGGGTCTGCCTGTACTGGTAATGACCCTTTGGGCTTTAGATGGGCAGGTTCCATGGGTCCAGCTCTGTAATAGAGACTCAGCATTGCCATGGTCCCCTAAGTAGGCATAGCACTTTCCAGACAGGCTGGTGGTTGAACCCCCAAATGGGTGCTAAGTTGCTTAACCTGGATATTGGTGAGGAATGAGAAGTTTGGACACTCTTTTGGAGAGATCTGGGGCTCCCCTTGGTATTACCTCAGAGCCAGAGCCTCTTGGAAGACCTGGATCTCCAAGGCCATCTTAAACTGAAATGAGATGGATGTGGAAGGGGGACAAAGGGACAGTCATGGGACAAGATCTAGGCAGCCTCTGTGAGGCCTTCTGCTCCCACAGGGTTTTAGCGCAGCCAGGGCTCTTAGGAGCTTTCATAGGTCCTGGAATGGATGTCATCTAGATTTTCTGAGCCTTGAGCAGAAAGGAAGACTTTCTGCTCCTGGAAGACTCCTTGGGGTACTTATGCTGGCTGGACTCTGAGACAGGCCTAATGGTCTCCAGAAAATGATATCAAAAGATAAGGCAGAAAAAGAATGGGCAAGAAGTTCCTGGGAGGGGACTTGGCAGGAGTGGTCAGCAGACAGGACAGAAGCAAATGGACAGCACTTCATTTAGATCCCCTGAGTAGCTACGAGAAAACCTGCAACTTGGAGGCAGGAGCAAGGCTGCTACAGGCCTCGTGCCCTCCTCAGAGGCCCGGCTTCCCTTCTCGTCCCCCAGGACGCCCGTTGAAGCTCCCCCAAGCCACAGCATGGGAGCAGGTTGTGCTGGAACAGTTAGGCAGTGTCTGAATTTATCTTTTAAAGACTGTCGTGGATGGCTTGGCCACCTTGTGCGAGATATGTAAACCATGAACAAAACTCAGACTTGTGCAGGATCTCAACGTCTCAACGGACAGAGCCGAGAAGCTGCCTTCTGCGGGCAGGGCTGCCCCTGCCTACTTTGTGCTTTGTGTGATCTGGGACCTCTCTTCTTCCCTGTGATGATGTTTTTTAGAGCCCCGTGAAAGGCGTGCCAGTTCAGCTGAACTGGCTTCTGACAGTTTGGGTGTGTGCTGGAATCCACTGTGCTCCTGAACATTCCCTGGTGCCCAAATTTCAAAATTAAATCAGAAGCATCAACCTCACTCAGGCAAGCTGCCCCTGGTGGCTGGCAGTGGAGAGGGTAATCAGCAAGGGTGGCATTTGGCACTGGGAATAGGGCATGGATTGGAACAGCAGCTGGGAAAGATGTAGTTGGCTGAAAGCTAAGGCAAAAAATTCTAGGTGACCCTTTAGGGATAGGTTACTCCATACAGATGACCACAAAGAAAGAAAAACATCAAACAGGTCAAATCCTTCCCCGAGTACCCCAGCTCCCTGCTGCGGTTGTATTGGGCCCCAGGGTGGAGGGCCTCGAAAGCTGCAGGTAGACATTACCCCACCCAGACCCAGGTCACATGCTTATTGTTCTACTTAAGCCAAATTTTTTTCTTGCCTTAAGTCAACACATCCCCCAAACATATACCATACAAAGTAGAATCTATAAGGAAACTAGATACATCCAACCAAGAGGAAGATGAGAACAGGCTGTAAACATGTAACTGAAACATACAGTACATATCAGTAGTTCCCCACAGAACCGAACAGGTTTACATCAAATCATTTCAAATGAAAGCAAAGGAAACTTCTCATTGTTGTTGTTGTAGTTGTTGTTAGCTCTTAAATTTAAGAAAAGAATTGCAGTAGCATGCTCACCTTGAACTAGGGGTCAGATATTGTGGTTCTTGGACAAAGGAAAAAACAACCTGTGAGGAATGTGGAAAATAGTTTCGAAATCTGAGGCAAAGGCAGGAGGGAGGAGAAAGGGGAAGATTGCATAGTTGTGAAACAGTGGCTTCTCATCAAGGTGAACAAGTGCATCTCTGATAAAATAGCATTTGATATAGGTTTTTTTTCTGTTCATTTCTGTTTGCTGTATTTTGTTCTCTGTCCACCAGACATTTCACACACTGAGATGTATATACAGTATACACACACACACATACACACACACACACATATGCACGCACACACATGCTAGCACTAAACACCTGAATTACACAGCTATCGTTAGAAAAGCCCCACGCCGCTCGCTCGGGCAGCTGGGACTCAACACACTCGTACACTTTTCCAACATCTTCCCCCACTTCCTATCAAAAGTCATCTCTCAGATTCTTGCTTTCAGTAACAACTAAAGAAGGGCTGGGAGTGAGGATGCGGGCGTGAAGGAAAGCACCAGAAATGGTTCGACTCTCTTATAGAACTTCTGCGGAAATGCCCCACGTTCTGGCTGGGGAGAGGTGATCATTATTCTTTAAGAGATGACAGATAAAATAGCCATCTTTTTTTAAAAAAGCTTCCTTGAGGTAAACATAATCTGTTAACACCCCAGGTGGTGGCCATTTTTACAGAGATGTTGAGAAACCCTCGAATAAGGAGGAAAAACGCCAACGTGTGACAGCAATGCTTAGAACATGAAAAAGCACATCTCCATTGTCACTTATTTCCATCTCTCATTCAGCCTACCCCTTCCAATAACACGTGGAACAGAACAGAAATATGAATAATTTCGAGTATCGCACTGTGCGTTCTTCATCCAATCCCCACTGTAAACCTCTCTTGCACACATACTAAAGGTGGTGAAGCAAGTGGAAATTAAAAATAAAGATGAGCGTACTTCATATTACCCATTCTTTCTACCCCAAGCACATGTAAATATATATATTATATATAATATATGGTAGTTTACATTAATATAGGAAATAGCAAAGATCTTTTAGTTACATTTTCTACAGAATCTCAGCATCTTATCTTTATTTTCTATTCTCTCTCACTTTTTGGATAAACAATTGGCTATAACAATCTATAGTAAGGCTTCACAGAAAGAATTCTGCATGTTTTATTTTTCTCTAAGAACCAAAGTATATAAAATGAGGTTTGATTCTAGCACCTTGTACAGTATTAGTGATGTTGTTCCCTTGGGCGAAATAGCACTACCCAGCGTGCTAGGTGAATCTCAGTCAGCTACACAGTTGGTATTGCCAAAGGAAGAACACAAAACAGTAGAGATGGCGGAAGAGAGAGGAACAAAGCAAAGCGCCAAGATTAAAATAGTAGCAACGCACAAACAAAATCTCAAAAACATGCCAAGTTGCTGTTTCCTAATTAATAATGATGCAATGATCCTCTGCCTTTGATTAATCCTCTTAGGTCACCCTTCCCTGCGAGGTCAGGAAAGGGTCGGATACGTTCTTCAGGTGAGGAAACTCAGTCTGGAAGACTTTCACAGATCACAGAAGAAACTGAGTTCAGAAACAAAGTCAGGAATGCCTGAACTCTAGCCTCTGACTTCCAAACTGTCCCTGGCCAAATGTGACTGGTGAATTGAGATTTTGGGAAGGCAGCTGATTGGTCACAGGCAGGGAACTTAAATGAACAAAAGAATTTTTTAAAAAAATCAGCACCAAAGTAAGTTTAAAAGAAGCTGCTCTTTGCTTCCTTACCAAGCACTCATGTGATGGAGACAGCAACTTTCACAAGAAAGAAGAAGCTCACCCCAGGAGAAAACCCCATCCCACCCCATCCCTTCCCATCCGTCACTGTCCTTCCTCAGCATTACACTTCAAAGACAGCTGTTAGTTCTGGCTGAGTAGAAGTATATTCTTGCACAGGAATGATCAACTCCCAACCAAAGTGGCATCAGAACCTCAATTATACAATCGCATCACTGTAGTGACATGTCAGTGCCTAGACACATGTATATCAAAGTCTTAGGGAAGTGCTGGCATTGCTGCTTGCTGCAAGTGGCTGCCTTGAGTGGGGTGAATGACACAGAAGCACCACAAGGAAAGGCACCACAAGGTTTAGAGAAATTAAATTGTTGTCACTACCCTGACCTTCTGTCACACCTGACCGCTCTGGCTTTCCATTTCTTGCTCTGGTGGGTGAACAGAAAATTCACCATCCTCATCAGAGACCCTGCAGCCCATGAGCATTTGTCTAGCTCAGCTCAACAGAGGTGGGGGAGAAAGAGCCTGGTGCAGTTCTTCTTAATGCAATTTATTAGAAAAGGAAAAGTATTTCAGCCTCTAAAAAGAAATGAGGGACCTCAGACACTGGAAACAAAGCCTTCCTAAGAAATGACAAAAAGCTCATGCTAAAAAAAAATCTACATAGAAATTTGTCTTTCTAACAAGGAAGAAAAAATAAAAAAGAAAAGTGAAAAGAAAGAGAAAGGAAGGAAGGAAGGAAGGAAGGAAGGAAGGAAGGAAAGAAGAACAAAAACTACATCCATAAGCAGAGTTTGCTGCAAATAGCACCAGTTCTAGAAAAACGAGGATGGGCAGATGTCCATGTCTCCCACACAGCTTTGATGTATGCATTGACTTGGAGTCACTATTACTCCATCTACAGTGTCTGGCCAAAAAAATGGAAGCCATTGGCCATCTGGAGCACCAAGAACTCTGCGTGCCACTGCAAACTGGGAAGGGGTTGCCAGGTGGCTGAAGGGGCCTTTAGGCTGTTGTTAGCATCCTTGCCAGCCTTGAACTCTCCCTAGCTCTGCTTCTCCAGGTGAGGGCCATGCTACTTGGGAGTGTGGAACCTGCCTTTCCTGCAGGAGGGTCTCTGAGCACTGCCACCTCCCTTGCCTGGCTCTGTGTCCACTGGCCATGGTGGTGTGGCCTGCAGGCTCCCAGGACTTGCCTTCTGCTTCCAAGCCCACAGTGACCAGACAGGGAGACCTGTGGTCAGGATGGAGATGGCTCCTGCACGGGGACCTCTCTTCCCAAACCCAAGCCAACATAGCTCCTGAAGACGGGAGGAAGCTGCTGCTGGTAGCAATTTGATGTGGTGGTCTCTGAAATAGATCATTTACATGTAATCCTAGCTTTTCTTCTGGTTCCTTGAACTGGACTGCCTGTCTATCTGTCTTTAATGGTTTCCAAATTCAGAGGCTTGTCTGTACCAAAAGCAATTAACCTGTTTAAGAAAAAGGCAAACAAATAATTTGTACTATCTTCTAACATTCCAAATTATCTACCCAAATCCACTTCAGGGGCAGGGGCAACAGAGACAAACAAACGACTTCTAAAGGAGCAGTCCTTAAGTCTCAAAGGGCCTCTTCTAGCACCTTCCTGGGGCAGAGAAAAGCCCCCTCTCCCTCTTGCCCAGGGTCTCCTCTTATGCTGCTGGTGTGCACCTGCCTCCTGCACTAGCAGCCCTGGGTGTCTGGAACTCTGGTCTGCTTTGAGGGGTGTGGAGGAGCGGTCGCTGCCCAATTCTTCCTTCTGGACAGGACATTTGTGTCACTGGTCTCATACCCTGCCCTCCACCAGCCTGGGGTTCCACAGTGAGTGGAATCTTAAGCGGCTAGTGCAGCTGCAGGCCCCCTGAGATGGCAGGAAGGGAGGGACCCCAAATGGCATCATTATGGCTCCCCGAGTGAGACTGGGTGGAAGGTGAAATCTGCGACACCGAAGAGCACCAGGTCGTGGCGCAGGAGCTGGGAAGCAGGGCCAGGCTCAGCTCCCGTGCTGCGACCTCCCATCTGCCGCCCTCTGCCATGCACTGGAGCAGCTGTGTTTGTCTGGGTGGTGGCCACCAGAGCATTTGAGAACTGAGAAGTGGACTTTTGAAACAAGGACACTGATGACACAAAGGGCTAAATAACTTCCCCAAGGCCTCAGAGTTCAAAGTTAATGATTTTTTTTTTTTAAACCGGGAGTCTTTCTATTACCCAGTTATGTCAGGTTCATATTTCCTTTCCAGCCTTTACAGTATTCTCTGGATTGTCATTTGATATTTTCTGGCCCCTCTTACTTTAACCGTGGGCAAGGACTATATTTGGCATGTAACAGGTGTTCAGTTAAGTCACATTTGAAGAACTGGAGCCTCTTTTTCCCTCTGAAAGGACACATTTATTACCTAGCTCAGGTCACCCCCACTGCACTAGGGCCCCCAGTTCTTGCCCAGGTAGCACCCATGCATCACCTATGTAGCTCTGTGGTGCTACGCATCAGGTGAGCACCCTCTGGCTATGATGACCAGGCCCGCAGAGATGGGGCTGGCCAGGGGCTCACTTGAGTTTCCTTGGGTGAGGAGTTTGACTAACAGCAGGTAGCCGTGGGCCTGCCCCTTTACGAAGGTCGGGCCACATACTTTGTTCTCAGCTATAGATCGCAGAAGAGCATTTTTCACATGAGCAAACTCAAGGGCAGAGCTAAGCCCAGCCTAGTTTAGAAAGGTGCCTGCTGCCCTCCACTCCTTCCCATGGTGCAATCACAAGCGTGCAGGAAATAGAGACAAGAACGCCAGCTACACGCACAGGTCTACTTCTAGAGAAAGCTGCTGCCCCATGATTTCAGGAAAGCAGGGGCCTGGCCACCAGCCTCAGCACCTAGCAGCCAAGTTCTTGCCCTACGCTGTTAGGAGTTTGCTTGTCCAGCCACTTCCCTCGGGTGGGTAGCGAATTTGGGATCTGAAGTGAGTGGTGTGTAAGGCCCTGCTTCCTAGAGATCCAAGAACACAAGCTTCTCAGGCAGCCGAAGCTCCATGGACAGGAGCACCTAGAAATCGTGTTAGCCCTTTAGGGAGTGTTACAGATTATGTGCATTCGCAGCCCTGAATTACCTGAGAAGTTCCGGAGATGGGAAGCCTCTTCTAGCACCTTCAAGGGACTGTGCCCCGGATCCCCTCCCCAGGGCCTCCATAAGGAGTCTACTAGGCAAGTCATCCGCCTTAGGGGGGTTACAATGGGGAGGGAATATTGGGAGAAGAGCACCCAAGAAAAACTAAACAAATATAGCGAGACATCTCCTAACATGGGTTCTGAGGAGAGAGAGCAGATTCCAGTCTCCTGAGCCCTGCATACCGGAAAGAGAGCCAGGGGCTCGGGAGAAGCCATAGCACCTCATGCACAGGGGTGGAGTGGTGGGACAGAGCCAGTGCCATGCCACACCATGCCCACGTAAGGCTGGCTTGGGCTGAAAAACAGAGACGCTCAGCTCTCAGCAAACTAGAGACAGTCCAAGACATCAAAGAATGTGTGACACCTCAAGAGACTACTTCTTTTCTTCCCCCTCTTCTCCTCCCCTCCCCTCTCCTCTGTTCTTCCTCCTTTATGATACTCTCCCCTCCTCTCCCCTTCTCCTCCCTTCCTCCTTTCCCTTCCTCCATTTATACATTTTTTGGTATAGCAAACTTGTCATGTTTTTACTGGTGAAAGGACAAACCCACAAAAGAAGTTTGGGCCGCCTCTGAATTCATTCTTACCTGCCCTCATCCTACCTCCTAGCTGGTCTCCTTGGATCCCACAGAGCAGCTTCTCTGAGACCACAGCAGAGAAGTGGATTTCTTGAATGCATGCTCTGTCACCAGGAATCCCATGCAGGGGAAAGAGAATGGAAGCATGGCACACCAGGGTTTCGGATATGGACCAAGAAACCTAAGAATATCCAGGGCCAGGAGGTGGAATGTGTTGGCTGCTTGTATGGCTCTAGGACTAGTATCACACAGCTGGGATGAATAACAGGTGAAAGGTGACAGGTGTTGGAACAGTTGACCACATGGCCACATGACTGGGTTTCCAGAAATACAGACCATACATGAGTGACAGATCAGAGGGGCTGTAAAAGCTTCTCTGGGGGGACTGGGGTGAGGAAGGTGTGTGGGGTCCTGCCACCAGGCCTCTCAGGTGGCAGTCTAGCAAGCACCTTCCTGGATTTGAGCTGTCCTTGGGCATTGGCTTCAGGGAAGCAGGTGGCCACCCTGGCTCTGCCAGCCAAAGCAGGAGCTTAGGAAGGAAAGACTGGTGGCACAGAGGGCTGGGACATAGGTGCCCTCTCCTCGCAGCACCACACACTCTTCCTTTCAGGAGCAATTCTTCAAGGATGACCAACATCTTGTTGCCTCATTCATGCTCATCTTGTGACTGCGGCAGAAAAGGTCCAGGCATGCTGTCCTACTGGGAGCACTGTGTCCCTGCTGAGCTAGGTTATGCCTGCCCCAGAGCAATGGCCCAGAGTGTCTCCCACCTATCAGTTTGCATTTAGGCAGAGGAGCCCCTGCCCCTGAGTCTTTGAGGTCTAGCTCAGGTTCACTTGCAGAGCCAGCCATACATGCAGGCCATGGGCCAAGGCCCTGGTGCCAAAAAATATCCAGTAGCCACTGAGCTCAGAGCCATGACAGAGCAGCTCCATCACCTGCATTGTTTCTCTCCCTACTTTGCTGACTGCCCTGCTAACTGCCCAGGTCCATTTGTGTGATCAGAATTCCGTTAAACAGGGAGCTGTCTAGGAAGCTGCTTCCTGGGACTCCCATGTCTGGCTGCAAACTTGCTAGGAATGTTCACCACAACTGGGGAGTCCCTTGAAGGCCAGCTCAACCTTGCTCTTAGTTTTATGTCACACATGGGGGCAACAAGGGCATTGACCAGCCATGGGTTTCTTCAAGACCCTATGCCCTCAAGAAAGGAAACACTCCATCTAGATCAGGTCTACTCTAAGCCTTCCAGGAGCTTTAAGTATCAGAATAGTCTTTTCCTTCAATGTTTTAAGCCCTTTAAGAGAAAAGATACACGTATAGGTATGTATACTTACCTATACATGTCTAAGATTGGCACATGTATGTGTCTCAGGGTTAGCAGCAAGCTTAGCATGTGGCTCCCTTCTGTCCCCTTGCTTCTGTACAGTTCATGATAACTTCACACTCTCAGGCTGCCTCCTATGTAGGTGGTTGTCAGTGTGTCTTTTAGCATATTCTCTTCCCCCCTCAAGTGTCTCACAATTTGTAGAATTCCAAACAAATAGGAACAAAACCATCATTTGCAAGCAGGTTCTATAGCACAGTGATTGACAGCATGGCAGAGCACATGTGTGGTTATTTCGAGGAGATGAAGCCCCAGAGAGCCTAGGGACTGTGAGAAATGTACATTTCCTTTGGTGGCCTGCATTAGCTTCACAGGCAGTCAGTGAGAGAGTCCCCGCTGCATTCCTAACACTGTCTGTCCCTCTCTCCTACCCTCTGCCTCCATGAAATCTCCACTAGGGACCCAGGACCAGACCTTTTAAAGGCACATGGATTTAAAAGAACAAAGAAAAAGCGCCTGTCCTTGACTGCTGGCAGGCTGGACCAATGGTGATGCTTGAGGCCTGGGCTCAGAGGGATGATGAGATGTCTCTGGAAGAAGCACGCAGCAGGTGTGGAGCCAAGGCAAGAGGAAGGCTGAGGGAGCCACGGAGAAGCAAAGAGCCCTGACCTGGGGCCACGTCTGTGAAAAGACGACAGGAAGAAGAGGCCTTTGGAACCAACAGATAGACTTCAAAGCTGGGAGCCATTGGTCAGCATGAGCTAGAGAAGGGCAAAGTCATGGCTGAGAATCTCAGAACAATCCAGGGCAAGATGACAGACCCAGAGCGGAAGCTGCCCCTTCCTTAGGATCCAAGTCAAAATGAAAATGATGTGACGCGTCAGTACTGCCTTGGATACCTAAGGGCACTCACTGCGGACCTCCTGGGCCTTTGCCCATGTCAGAGGGAACCATGTTAGACTTCTGAGTCTCCATTCCTTCTTACAATTAAGGGGTCTATTCTTAAAGCCAAATATTTCCCTCCTGTCCTCAAGGCCAGGCATTGTTTAATAATTTTAGGATAACAAGTGGCTTCCTGCTGGTTCTACCATGTTGAAGAAGCTCCCATCGGGTTTTGAGGATGTTCTCTCAGGGCAAGACGATTTCTAAGGAACCATGATTGCTGAAGAGACAATTTCAGAAGCCACAAGCCCCAGGGAGCACCTGCAGGAAGACACAAAGTCAGGCTTGACTCTGCATCTGCTCAGCTAAACCAAGTCACCCAGGAGTCAGCTCTTTGCAGAAACTAGGAAATCCCTGCTCAGCACCCTCCAAGCAATCACAGATGCTCTGTGTTTTAGAATATGTTAGAATCCAGACTTGGTCCACTGTATGTTTACAAAGGAAAGAACTTTCTGCAGATGGGAAAAGCAAACAAGAAATATTTTTTAAAGGTTTTGTTTTATATGAAGCAGCTAAGAAAATGCAAATTATTACCTTCCCCCAAAAAGACAGTTTCATGTTTTGAGTTGTTTTCTAGTAAAGACTCTCGTCTTTGGAAGCCAAGACTTTCCAGCAAACAGCGTACCAGACTTTCCTAGGAAACGAATCAACACAAAAGTGTCCCCTCTTCCAGGACAGCAGAAGCAAATCATTTTCTGAATCTAGAGAGGAGATGAAGGCTGCAGCCACTCTAAATTGAGCACAAGAGGGACAATTAAAATAATAGAACCAAATGTGCAGGGCACAGGGGGTGCTCGCCACTGGGGGCCATCATTTGCTCTCAGAGGGAGTTCAGCAAATGACTTTGCTTCTGGGAAGGGCGTTGTCTGATGGAAGCTAAAGGACTTACAGCCTTTCCTTCTTGACTTCCCAGATACCAGGGAAGGAAAGAGGAGTGGCCTTTGGGGGACAGAAAGTCAGAGGTCGCATTTCTTGTCCCCATTGAGATAACACTGTTATTCTGTCTTCTTAGCTCTTTAAAATATCTTTAATCCAAAGAGAGCAGACAGAGGTGCTAGCTTATGTCCTGTCCTCCACTGCACAAAGCATGGTGCCTTGCACACAGGAGGTGCTTAATTAATGTTCAAAAGGATTTTAAATGGAAGCAAATTGATAACCATAACACTATTATCCTCAAAGTGCTTTATCAGGCATTAATTACTTTATCCTCACAACACCCCTGTGAGGTAGGTAAGCAATATTCTTATTTCACAAGAAGAGAAATTGGCCCCAGAGTGACTTGACCTAGGTAGGTCTGCAGAAAGATATTCTAATGCCTTTTGTTTCCAGATACATGATATGTCCACAAGACTACACCTCTCCTTTCTTTAGATACTTTCTCTGATCTTTCTATTTACCAATCATGCTTAAATAAGTCACTCTGTGAAACCAATTTCCTCTATTTGAGAAGAATATGCTTTGCTATTTCCACTCCAGCCAGGATGGATCGACTGGCTGGTTGCTGATGCTGGTCTTCCGCATACTCCCGGGAGCCCTCCTTTCCCTTCCTACCATCTACCGAGGCATCCAGCTCCCTGGAGGTCCACGTGGCATCCATTGGCAAGGTTCTCCTTCCTGCGTGCCTTACAATCCATTCACCAGTCCAAAGGGGTGCTAGTGGACTCAGAAGTGGATCTGGGGTCTCGTGCATGCCTTCCTTTTGTTAACCATCAGTAATACTTTCTGGAAACAACCCTGGTGGGATTTGGCCTAGTCACAGAACAATCAGACACAAAATCAGACAGAAGTCCATGAATTCCAGGCTGTGACCCAGTCCCATGTGCCAGCTCTGCAGTATTCACCTTGGGGGGCAGGGTCAGAGCAGGTGGGAAAGAGTTTGGGCTCCATGGTCAAGAGCAAGAGGTTTGGCAGCAGCCACCAAGATCTGCCCTTGCAAGTACTCTGTTCCTCAAGGCAATTCTTTCTTTTCCTTTCCTTTTTTTAATGAGAATTTCTAGATCAGAATACACCTGGTCAGGGCCAGATTGACTTATCCATAATAGTTGAAGCTTCTAGAATTTTCCTTTCCAAGATGGTTCCTAGAGCCAATAGCAAATCAATGTCATGCCTGGCACCCCTGAGGGCTAGTGTCCTCCCTGGTTCCCACCTGCCCTCACTCTGGGTTGGATCCTAGAAAGTATACACAGGATCTTAGGAGAGGTCTGGTTTCTTGCTCAAGGTGTAGCTTGGTCCTTGAAATGATAACAGTCAAACCATAGTAAAAAGAAAAAAAAAAAAAAAAGGAAAGAAAAAGAAATTGAACTTAGCTTTTCTAATTCGGATGATATGGAAAAAAGTATCCCAATTTAGAAAAAAAAAATCTATGATATTCCCCAGCCTTGTTTATCTCTGAATCTCTGCAGTCAGGAGCCAGTCAAAGCACACCAGGAAGGGATGAAGGCCACCACGGGGACACGTGTATTTGGTGGGTGGGACAACTGAAAAGCAAATTTTTTTTTCTGTACTCTGCAGGGGGAAAAGAAAAGATGAGTCCATTGGATGAGGTGAGCCGCAGGGTTCAGAACAAGGTGAGTGACACTTCCCAAAGAGCTTCCTTCCACTTTCAGACAACCTCTGGGCACTCCCTACGGTCCCTTCTCTTGTCTGCCCAAAGCTCAATGGACATCAGTTTCCAGATTGACATTCCCATGTATTCCCTGGTCCTTCAGGACAAATTAACATCAGGAGATTCAGTGTAAGAATTACAAATGGTCAGTTAAAGTCAGGTGGCCAGGATCAGCTGACCAGAGTGTCATTGTAATGGGATCACAGTGCTGTGAATGTCTAAAGAATTCAAGGATGTCACTCTTCTCCTGTCCCTTCTCTCTTTCTGCTCATCCTGGGAGCTTCCAGGTTCCAGTGTCACCTGGAAATCCCCTCCTTCTGTGGTTCCACTTTCCAAGGAGTGAGGTCACTTCCTTTGCTCCCACCATCCCTTCGCTATAGGCAACATCCAACCCTCACAGCATCCCTGAGCAGGAGGGGGAGCAGAAGTCGGGCTGCTCCCCCTCCACTTGACAGGTGGGGAAACCAAGGCACCAAGAGGTGAAGCAAGTTATCCACAGTCACAGTGGGGCCCCTGAATCAGCCTGTGGCATTCCGTGATCTTTCTGGGCCTAAGGAGAGCACCTAGGAGGTGTGAATCTGGAGCAAATCCCCAGGCCCCTCTAGCTGAGGACCCAGGAGCTGCGTGGCAGATGAGCAGAAGAGTTTACTGGACTGGGGAATGCTTGTCTGGATCCACCAAGACAGACGGCCAAGGTTTTCTTTGGACAGTTCACTCAATTACCGGTTGGCACTCTACCAAGGAGAAATAATAAAATTATCTTTGTCCTCGGTTTGAAGATGACTTTGTAAGAATAGTGCCCCCTGGAGGCATGAGCATAAAGTGGCTGTCTGACTTCCATCTTGGGATTCCTACTAGAAATGAGTGGGCAAAGGAGGATCCCCTCCAGGACCTGCATGTTGTCCTGCGTGTGATGGGGCAGTCCAGGGCAGATGTCCCTAGGTCCTGCCTGCTCATGCCCACTGTGGTCTATTCTTAGGTGTTGGCCTGGAGAAGGGGGAACTCCTGCCACGCTCCGTCTGCTGCCCTCAGGAGCTGTCACTAATGGCACTCACAACCTTTGGCTCCAGAATGGATCAGCCGCATGCAGCCAACCACTGCAAGAAAAGGCACAGGGAGCAGGAAGAAGCAGATGGTGCCCAAGGGAGAGGAGTAAGGCAGACTGAGCCAGGTGGGCGGCGGGGGGAGAAAGCTGCAGCACACTTGGTATTTGGCCGAAAGCACCAATGCAGCATTTGGAGTCGGAAATGAAAGTCTTAAAGCAGCTGAAGATGAGGGAGAGGAAGGTGTGCGTTGCCGCTGCAAGAATTCAAAGTAAACATCATCTTTTTTTTTTTTTTTCCCAGAGAGGAGCTTAGGAACACATCTCTAAGGGGCAGGGTTGCCTTTTTACGTCTTGACACTGGGACAGACATGCACTGATCGAGGATGCAGAGGGGCAGCCCCCGTACAAGCTTACGGGTTGTAATGTGCCCATGGACTGTCAACAGCCATATCCACATTCCCCAGGCTGGGCAGTGGGTGGGAATGGAATGTTGCTTCTGTGACAGTGGTGAGTCTGAGAGGAGGACAAAGGAACACGGACTCGAACCTGGGCCTTCATGAGAGGAGCTCATTTTCCAGAGGCCACCTGTGGTATGCTGAAGAGGGCCATCATCCTTGAGGACATGTTGGGGCATCAAGCAATGAAATCCCTCTAAGTAAGGCTGGCCTCGGTCTACCCCTTTGCTAGTTCCTTTCCCAGTGCTCCCCTAAGTGCTTTCAGGCCACCCTAGAAGTTTCCCTATCTCTATGGGGAATGTCACTTGCATCTAGGTAAAATCACAACCATCCTTCTTTTTCTTCCCTTTACACTCTCTGAATCTAAGTCCATTCCTCTCAACCAAATCTGATCACATTATTTCAGTACTTCTTTAATGTCACAAAAAACACCACACTCTGGGAGACCAGACGAATGCTAGCTGTCTGCCTCCCAGCCCAGCCCTCCCATGGGCAGGAATGGACAGGTGTGAGAGCCCCCCGGTTGTGCCCAGCGTAGCTCTCTTTTAGGCCCTGAGCCTGACGTCTCCTGGCTCCTAGATAAGGATAGAGAATGTTGTGTTCAGGTCCAGATGCATGAGTGGAGCAGCAGAGACAGGGAACAGGAAAGCATGCGACTTCCAGTAGGCACACAGAATCCCAAGGGAGTTCAGACAGGTGTACCAAGTGGGACACTTTCTCCCAGTGAGGCCTGCATCAGATAGCCTTTCTTCTGTCCTTGTGAATGGATGGTGGGAGAAAGTAACATTGGAGGAAAAAGGGGATAAAATTATATAATTTGGCAGGCCTGTGGACTGAGATGGCACACAGCCTGTAGGGTCACCCTCATGGTCAGACACGTTCTACCCCGTTAGACTCACTGTGAGACTCGAGTGGCCACAGCTGTGGAAATTCTGTCTCCCTTGCTTGAGGTCATGTCACGGTGATGGTGCATGCAGCCAGGAGAGCTTGGGACTGTTCCTTCGACCCTCATCTTCCTGGGGTGTGTATTTCCTATAGCATCCCTGATCACAACTTACTGGGACAAGGTGACTCTAGAGGGCAAGACGACACCTTCCTGAAAGACTGGACAAGTGTGTGGGATATGAAAAAGTTTGGGATGGGTGAGGTCAGTGTCATTGATCCAGGGACTTCAGAGCCTCTTGACTGGCCTCACAGTGGCACTAAGAGACAGGAAGCATCTTGTCCCAGGCTGTGCCCATGATCTCAGAGACATCACCCTAAACATACCTGAGCAGCTGAGCCGTCCCTTCCTGCAGAGGCTGACAGAGGCAGCGAGACCTACCTGAGCACAGGGACAGAGCTTTCGGAAACGATGCTAACAAATGCAGCTCCACTATGGTGAAGAGACCCTACTCCTGTGAACTAAAAGAAGAGCCACGTGTTCTGCAGGCTTAGATGATGTGTGGGCTGCTGTGGGCAGCTTTGATGGAGTCAAGGCAGGAACAAATGGCCAAGTTTATCTTATTCTAGAGCTCTACTGCCAAGTGTCTGGAGTTGATGATTTGTCATCAGGAAACAAAGGGGTCCAGAGATGTCTTTAAAAATACTGTAGGACACCCACCAGGAAGCCGTTGGGATTCAGGGGGCTGGCACCTCACTGGCCACACACAGGAGACTATCATGAGCCCACACAAATGGCAGATTCCCAGCGGATGTGGTCACCATGTGGACCACATAGGTGCAGTGGTCCAGGAAGATCTGGGTGTTCAGGGCACAAGCCATCTAGAGAGGAGGACAGCCCTCCCCCGCGGACAGCTGCAATGACACCCAGGGCCAGAGAGCTGCCAGCAGCCCCCTAAAAGGGAGGAGCACTGTCAGGCAGAGAAGACACAGGTGGGAGAGAAGTGGAGAGAGGGTTTCCTGCTGACTAGAAAAGCAGAGCCTGGAAAGGATGAGGATCACGTGGCAACAGGGGGACATCTGTCTGGTCACAGTGCTTATCTCCCTAGCTCCCTCCCTGCTCTCCACTGCTCATCTCCTTTGTTTTCTTGTCTCTCAGCAAAACCACTTTCCCAGCAGCTGTGAATAGGCTCATAGTCTCAGTGGCACCATGGGGAAAGGTGCTGGCACGTGGAGAGGAGCACAGCAGGGGAGGAGGGAAAAGCATGCCTCGTCCCAGCCGAGGCTCAGAGCCATCTCCAATAGCAGCTACACTCAAGGCATGGCCTCCTCCGTCATCCCCGTGGCTACTGCCTCCCTGAGCTGGAAGCCATCCAACTTCTGGTGCTTGAAGCTAACACCTCCAATTCTCTTTCTGTTTCATGTAAACATGAACACACATGCGCGTGCACTCACACACACACACACACACACATGCACTACATGTGGAGTAGTAAGAGAGGTGGCAAATTAAAACCTATGGAGAGGTACAAATGAGTAGGAAGTACACCTAAGCATAGACAAGAAAGCAGAGGTCCTGAGGGGATTCCCTGGGGACAGTTTTAAGGAGCTTCGAGGGAGCCCCTGACCGAGCACAGACAGGAGCGGAGTTCTCACCCAGCCTAAGGCGGTGACCCCTCACATGGCCTCACCTTCCCCAGCCTCAGCAGAGTACACAGCAGAGCTCAGAAGCAGGGTCCTCAGCCAGCCGCACCGTGCCCAGGGGCACCAGGTGGAAAAGCACTTTGGCTGGCAGTAAGCTGGGTATGACTGGCAGACCTGTCCCCTGGCTGCACCTGGGCAGCCCAGATGACCTTCACCACAGTCCCAGGTGTGCTCTGTTCCATCCTGCTTCCTAGGAGGGGGTGGGAGGACCCCAGAGGATGCCATCAGATGGGGCAAGGATGCACCGCACAGCTGTGCGACGATCCAGGGGGCCAAGGAGACCAGAACAAGGGAAGAGAACGTTCGGTTTTACAACTGACTTTTTAAAAGAAAGATTTGGATAAACAATGAAGGGGGTAAGAAGGAAAACCTCTTTGATTAATAACTTGAGAAAACAGCTCCACAAACATTTTTAAAAAATTCCTCAGTTGAACATCTTTTCCAGAATAATTCAATATGAGGTCTTGCA
>PVKN010008075.1:0-25629 GCA_004027915.1 Capromys pilorides
CAGAAATCCACAGTACAATTGTTCAAGCCATCCTGCTTACATACGTAAATAGATCTCTTTCAAGCACTTCTCCTGTCTTTCTCCTCAACTCAGTAATTCCTTTCTTGTGAACAGATTCATTCCATTTTGCTAGTACCCCTCAGTTTTTATTTTTTCTTTCAAGTTCTCAAACTAAACAGACAATATGATGTTTGCACATGTGAGTCTGCTTTATTTCACTTAAGAATATGTTCTCTAGTTGCATCCATTTACCAATAAGAGCCTCAAATTTATCTTTTGTACAGCTGAATAATACTCCATTGTTTTAAAATACCACATCTTTTTGATTCATTCCTCAGCTGATTAGCTTTTGGGTTGCTTCCAAGTTTTAACTATGACAAATTTTGCCACTATATGAATGTGCACATATCAATGTAGTATGATATTTTCAGTTCTTCTGGAAAAATACTCAGGATGTAAATAGCTGCCTTAAAGAGAACATCCAATCCAACCTTTTATTTTCTGTATTTTTTTAGAGTAGGATCTACAGGGTGTTCACAGTCCCACTACTAGATCAGACTTGTAGTGATCCTCCTGTTTACAGCCACCCAAGAGCTGGGATTACAGGTGTGCACTACCATGCCCAGTCTCAAATGCCATCTCAGCATGCACTAGGGGTGGGGCTGGGACTGGTAAGGCAGGCCTAGGGATCAAACTCCTGGCCACTGCACCTGTTTGCAGGCACTTTACTGTCCTGAGCTATTTGGCCAGCCCAATCCTAGCTTTGTAATGATATCCGCACAAATCTCCTCAATGGTTGTACCAGTCTGCACTCCCACCAACATTGAAGAAGTGTTTTTTTTTTTTTTCCACAGCATTTGTTATTGGATGACTTCTTGATGATGACCACTCTTTGTGGGGTGAAACGGAATCTTGGTGTTGCTTTAATTTGCATTTCTCCACTTACCAGTGATGTTGAACATTTTTCATATATTTCTTTGCCATTTGTATTTCTTCATCTGAGAAGTCTATACTTATCTTAGAAGCCCATTTTTGGATTGGCTCTTTGAATTTGAGGGGATTGATTTTTAAAAACACGTTTTATGTTCTAGATAGAAGGCCTTTGTCAGAGGACAGTTAGCTATACTTTTCCCATTTCATGGAATTTCTTTTTACTCTGTGGAAGATTTCTTTTGAAGGATGGAAACTTTTGGAAAATATGAGATCTCAGTTTTTGACTCTTTGAAATATTTTCTATGCAGTTTGTTTTTGTTCATGAATTTCCTAACCATCCCTATATCTTTAAGATTTCTTCTTTCATTTTCCAGGAGTTAGTGTTTCTATTTTACTATTTAAATCTTTTATCCATTTTGACTGTAGTTTTGTACATGACAATAGGCATGGGTCCAGCTTTAGCCTTTATCATGTGGAAAGTCAGTTTATCCAGCACCATTTATTAAAGAGGCTCTTTTTCCCAGAGAGCATGTTTGACCCTTTTATCAAGATAACATGGCTGAGTGTGTTTGCTGGTGTGTGTATCTTCTTATGTGTTCCATTGATACTCAGCTCTGTCTCTATACCAATATCATGTTGATTTTATCACAGTAGCTTTATAGTATAACTTCAGGTCAGAGATTGTGATACTTCCTTCCTTTCCTTTGTTTCCCAGGATTGCTTTGATATTCTGGGTCGCTTCTGGTTCTAAATGAATTTTAAGAATGTTTTCTCTACCACTGTGATGTATGCAAGTGGTATTTTAATCAGGACTGCATTTGCATAACAATGTTGGGAGTATGGCCATTCTCACAATGCTGATTCTTCCTATCTAGGAGCAAAAACTATTCTTCCATTTTCTCAAATCCTCTTCAATCTCTTTTCTCAGAGTACCATAATTTTCACTGTATACATCTTTTACTTCCTTTGTGAGATTGATTCCTATCTATTTCATTTTTTTATGTCATTGTGAAAAGTGTAGTTTCTCTAATTTCTCTCTCAGAGTGTTCATTGTTTGTGTACAAAAACGCTAATGACTTTTGAGCATTGACTTTGTATCCTGCTACATTACTGAATTTGGTTATTAAATCTATAAGACTCTTGTTGGAGTTTTTGGGGTCTTCTATGTAGAGTATCATGTCCTCTGCAAAAAAGTGATAATTTCACTTCTTCCTCTTCAATCCTCATTCATTTTGTTTTTCTTGTCTAACTGCTCTGGCTAATGTTTCCTGCACTATATGTAATAGGAGTAGAGACAGTGGACATCCTTGTCTTGTTCCTGATTTTTAAATTGAAGGCCTTCAGCTTTTGTCCATTTACTATTATGTTAGCTGTTTGTTTCTCAAAGATGGCTTTTATCTAGTTGAGATGTAGATCATCTGTTCTTATTTTCTGTTGTGTTTTTATCATTTTCTGACCATTGCAGATATATACAACTTAAAAACTCAGAGTATCCTGAAATGCAAGCCAGGAAATGTTCCAGGTACAAATAAGCAAGTCACTCTCTCATGAGTCATTTTGGCCCTCTCCAAACCAATGCTTTTTTAGTTCCAGGCTTCTTAAGCAGTTGCTATGTGTATTCTGTTCTAGTTGTATTATTCCAATTAGCAGAGTACAATATGTCTTCTCCATTTTATTTAGAACCAGAGGCCTTACTCGTTTTGAAACATATGTTATTTTGATGTTTCTCTTCCTATTCCTGTGGTCAGTTTTTATAGTGATTTATAAAATACCATTTATAAAATGCCATGCTTATTCTTGAGCCTGACTTGGTAGCTTCATTTTTCAAAGATTTCTAGCTTCTTTTCACAAACAAACAGTTGTATCTGTTATAACATTTTTTTTTTTTTTTTTTTTTAGAACTGGTGATCGAACTCAGGACTTTGCACTTGCCAGGCAGGCACTTGTGTTACACCATTTCTATATTGGATTATTATTTAGTAGTTTCTAATCATAATCCTGAGCCCAGGTTATTGTTTATTTGCTATCATAGTCTGTCTTAGAACAGCCTCAGCACACAATTACTTAATAAATATTAGCCAGTGAGATCAAAATTGCATTTCTTATACGCACTTAAGAATCTAGTGATTTAGAATATCACAAACTATTAAAGATTCTGATAAAACAAAACTGCTTTTTAAAAAAGTGATCATTTATAACAAATGACATCTTTCCAAAATAAAAATTACCTGATATTCGATTATTTCACAGAGTGTAAGTCTTCAGTCAAATCGTAACTAAGTTGTTTGCTTATAACCAAGTAGAAAAAATGCATATGATTGTACCATCATGGGCTGGAACAGGCATCCCCAGGCCATCTATCTGGGCTGGAGGCCTTTACATGTAGGGCACTGACTATCAGTGAGGGATGGGCACACTTGGCAGTGAATGGATTTCAAAGCTGAACATGTCAGAGTTGCTTGGAGGAAGACTGAATAGTTTGCCAGAGTTTCCCATTCAGTAATTATGGGGCTAGTAATTTGCATTTCTAACAAGTGCTCAGAGGATACTGATGTTAATGGCCCATGGACCACACTTGGATAATGATTATTCTGAAACAGATGACTAGGTTGGCATATCTTACTTGGTGAAACCAAGCAATCATTCACACCATCCTTATTTGCTTCACATATTTTATTTTCCAGAACCAGAGATTGAATTCAGGCCCTTGTGCTTGCCAGCCAAGTGCTTATTATAATGAGCTATCTCCCCAGCCTCTACATGTCATTTTAGATACTGATATACTTTCTTTAAATGAGTCTTCCATTAGTCCTATGTCATATTCATGAAAAAGACAGACTTGGGAAAAAGCATGAAGTATAGATTCAAACATATTTTGGTTGAAATACTGGATGCTATTTTGACCTATTTTGTGTCCCTTAATCTTTACCTTGGAGTCCTCTGTTCCTCAAGTTTTTCAAATGCAAAGCAGACATGTTAAAGTACCAATTTTACAGAGCTGTTTTAAGAATTTTTATTTTGTCCATTGTGCTCTTAATGCTAATTTTCTCTCCCCCCACAAAAAAGCATATGGTATACTAGAATATACTACTGAGTTTTTTTTTGTTTTGTTTTGTTTTTACTAAATTTTGAAACTCAAATTTACATGTTTTGGAGGATGGAGCTAGGAATGGGGTTGTATATGTTTCCAGCTCAAGGAATTCTTGTATGAGGTTAGTACTTTTGGAAAACTAACATTAGTCCTTATCCAGCAGAGAGATTTCAGAAAAACTCAGCTGCTTCTCTTAAGTAAAGAGAGATTACTGTGTGGTTGCTTTGCCAGGGTAGTGGATACTGAGATTCCTTTCTGACTCCCATGACTTTGAAACTTGATTAGGAGATTGGACAAAAAGGATCTGATGGCCCCATGTGCTTATCTCATTAGTTGTATTATACCATTTTAATTGTTAGTCCACTGAGTATGCAGACTTTATAAGCTCCAGGCACTGAGCTAGACACTGACAGGTGGGAGTGATGCTCTTACATTTCATACAGGGCTTGCGAGTTAGCTCAGTTGTTTAAGGGCCTGCTTGGGCAAACCCTGTCAGGCTCAGGGGACTGTGGTTTGATTCCCAGCTCTACATGTCACACCAGACCCTCCCTTAATGCAGCTTGAGCCAGAAAAAAAAGAATCCTTCTCAACTTAAACTGCATGCAATTAGCTGTATAGTGGGAGCATATAATGAAATGGAGTACAAGGGGTTTCATATGAGAATGAAGAGACAAAACATCCTTTTCTGGTAAGGGTGAGTTAATCACTTAATGTGAGGCAGGAAATACCATGAACTCTGCAAGAGGGAGCCCAGTACAGAGTCCCAACACCAAGAGTTGACTCATCATGAGCTCACCTTGTGCTCTGTGGTATTAGGAAGCCATTCAGTGCATACAGCACTCTGTGACACAGCCCATGAACTGGCAGGGGTGGGATCAGAAGTGGGCTGGGGGGCACTGAGCCTGTGCTTTTGTCCACTGTGCTCTTAAAAATGCTAATTCTTCTGTCTTCTTCCCCCTCTCTAAAGCATATGGTATACTAGAATATACAGTTGGGTTGATTTTTCTTGTCTTTTATTTATGTTTTTTTTTTTTTTGCTAAATTTTGAAACTCAAATTTACATTTTTTAAAATTATTGGCAAGATGGTTCAATTCTTTTTTTCTACTTAAGAATGCCAAGGCTCAGAAAAATGAGAGGCATGGCATGATTTTGTATTCAGAGCACCTCATCTATTTGGCAACCCAGCCTCATGAATTCTCCTTGGCTTCTATGGAGTGAAATTTGGCTAGTGGTGGTAATGTGAGGATGGACAGATTCTTCAGAAGATTTCAACCAGCCATATGCATTAGGGCCAGTGTAATTCTATAATGCATTTTTTTCTCTTGCCTTTCTGTTCGTAATTTGTCAACTTTTTCTGCAACTTAACCTTTCCATTAGCCCAGAGTGGAAACTTACTGGAAATAAGTAGTAGTCATATCTGTTCATATTTTTAGTGGCATCTTTTGTCTTTCTCATCATTGTCTTAAAGCTATTCCATTAGTTTGACTCAAGTAATTGATAGTTGTGTAATTGACTCTCCTCAAATCAAAATTAGCTGGGTGATCTTTCATGTGTCACTGAGTCATTAAAATTAATATAGTATTCCTGTGATAGGATACTTGTGTAATTCTATGAGGCAATATTTTAAAAAATAAGATATATACAATACTTGTAATATCTTTAAAGATTTTGTCTTTCATAAAATAAATTTCTGTATCCACAAATACAGGAGGATGTGTACCTCTCCATCTAGTGCACCCTAATATCTACATGTATATGAATTTTGGGGAATTGCAAAGTATTCTTGTGTTTATGATGCTGAGCTTTCAAGAAGCAGTGACTTAGGTAGAACTGTTCATTCCTTCAGGAAATCAGGAATCCTTTGGAGAATGGAGCTAGGAATGGGGTTGTGTATGTTTCCACCTTGTGGAATTCTTGTACAAGGTTAGTACTTTTGGGAAATTGAAACTGAAATATTAGTCCTTATCTGGGAGAGAGATTCCAGAGAAACTCTGCTGCCTTCTCTTAAGTAAAGAGAGATTACTGTATGGTTGCTTTGCCAGGGTAGTGGGTACTGAGATTCCTTTCTGACTCCCATGAGTGTGAAACTTGATTAGGAGATTGGACAAGAAGGATCTGATGGCCCCATGTGCATATCTCATTAACTGTATCATCCCATTTTAATTTACTCATTCTGTAGTTTCCATCCATTATTCTTATAGAGTAATCTCCTCTCAGCCTTGAAGGTTTTAATGGTGTTTTTTTCATTAAGTAAGGAGCTAATGTTCTTTTGAAGTATTTATTTATTTATTTATTTAGTATAGGGTCTCCTGAGAAGCTTGGGCTTATAATGATCCTCCTGTCTTAGCCTCCCCAGTGCTGGGATGACAGTCAGGTACCACTACACCCAGTTTTGGTAGCCACCATGGCATGTCCAGTTTCCAGCACTGCCACAGCATATGGTACCAGGCAAGCACTTATTCCACCAACCTATCTCCCCAGCCCAAGACAGTGTTCTTATACTACCATTTACAAAAGTAAAATCATAAAGTCACAACAAAATGTTGTTTTTCCCTTGCACATTGACAAACTCCATGCATAAATACTAGTTTCAGTGTTTGCCAAGTTAGATAAGTTTAATTCAGATGGTTGCCAGACATCCATGTTAATGTGAATTTGATTTCCAAGTTCCTCTGTCCAAACATGCCTTTCTGCATATCTGCCTTAGTTGCTTAAATCTCTACCATAAATTATCACTCAATAATACAAAATTCAAGGTTCCTATTGGATAGTGAATACTCAATTCTGAATGTACCTATTACATGGTTCAATGAAATTCATAAATATTTGAAATTTTCTGTACTTATGAGGTGCTCTTTCCACATAACTCGAATTATTAACCTAAACTTTTTATAAAGTACTTAGGGTTTTTTTTTCTGCTTTCTGACTTATGCAGTTATTTTCAACCAACTCCCTTGTAAACTATTATAATTTTATCCAGTCAGTACAACTCTCCCATCTATTGGGGTGGGAAGGAAATTACAGGCTTTCCTGTGACTCTATACTTTTTGATTCTTTTCATTTTTAATGTATTGATAGAAATTAAAAGGCTGAGGAATAAAACTTCAGAGTCTGGCTATATTGGATATGAGCATCCTGTTGAGCAGGGACACTCATCAACTTCTCAACTGATATGAATTCATCAATTGCCTAATAGAGGGGAAGCCCTGAGGGAAGGAAACAGAACATTTTATTTGGAAGATGAAACATCAAGAATATGGATATGGCTTGTATGGCCATATTATTTCTATTGGTGATCTTGGACAGCTGGAGAACATATGGAGAGATGTGGCATTGAAAAGAGTTGAACATACCGTGAGGAAAGAAAAAGTTTTAGGGAGGGAACTTAGAAACGTACCAAAATAGTAATTTTTTTTTAAAAAAATACCCCATTATTTCCATATGTAGGTTGCTTTCTAGTTATGATGAAAAGGTTTAGAGCAATACCAAAGACCTACAAGTTTGTAGGTAGACCTTCAAGTAGAGAATGCCTCGCAAGGTACTCCTGATTCCCAACTGTATTGCTTGCTCCATCTAATGTAGTTCTATTCTGTCCTAGTTCATACTACCAGGTTGAAAGAACACAGAAAAGTTATAATGTGGATTCATAGTATTTCCAAGTTCAAACTTGTAATATGAATATTGTGAGATTATTGTGTTTCCTATTTACCTTCATCCCTAACTGGATTTTATGCTAAGAAATGATAGATTACTACTCTAGTGATAATTCTGCTCATTGGACCCCAAGGAAAGCACCTTGGCTGGCTATCTGCCATCTGAAATATTTGTGCATGACATTAGTTTTAAATAGCTTGGAGTAATAAATGAAGTACAAAAAACAAACTTGTCTTGAGTACTGAATTCTCTATTCAGCCACTCCTTTGGTCCTTAGTTGTATCACTAAAAAAGGAGGACCCCAGCTCACCCCATAGAGTAGGTTCTTGATTTGTCACAGAAAATGAATTTCAGGACACATCAGAGAGTTATAGGCAGATTTACTAGTTACAAGGACAGAGCACCAAGGAGGAAATGTCAGTATGAACTCACAGGTCTGAAGAAAAGGCTTTTGGACAGAAGAATGAGATCTTATCTTTTGGATTAGCTGAAGGGGGCTGGAGTCTGGTTGGTCATTGTCTCAGTTCTGTCATTGCAAGGTGGCCCTGGATAAGTCCTGATTTCTTGGAGGTAGCAATTCAGTCTCCATGAGATGTTTCAGTCTTGTGGAAGTTCTGCTGGAATCTGACATGACTGTAGGCTAAGGGCAGTAACTAGAGACTTTTGGGCTTTCATTCTTGGTTAAATGACAATGCTGTAAATCTCTTAGTAGCCCCAGTATAGGAGGGCTATTAGACAGGTTATGCAAATGTAAGACTAACATTATATTGCCAACTTTTAGACAGACACTCCCTAAAGGACTAATATAGCCATGTGCAGAGCCACTTTCCTTCACACTACCAGCCGAACAGTGAGGCCATGGACATCTCATGACTCTTCCTGTGATGTGAGCTATACAAATCCTATAAGACAGTTGATCATCCAAAGCCTATACACCTGTATTTTTTCACAGGATGGTTTTATGATTAGCTTAGAGGCGAGGTGGATGGAGGAAGGACCTTGGCATTTGTGCCTGTTGGTACCAAAGCTTTGAGATCTTACTTAGGCAAGTGAGCTTGGGGCTGTGGTGCACCTACATAGACTGTTGGCCTGCCTTTAGTATTAAACTTATATCTCCATTATTCTGTAAGCATTTGTAGTAGATACCACAACTTGCTATCCAGATCCTCTGTCTTCAGAACTTTGCCTCTTTGCCTGAAGTGCTGGGCATATGGGCAGAAGCAGGTGCGTCCCTCTCTAAGAATTGTCTATGAGAGAAAAAAACCTACAATGGTCTCACAACTCTTCTCAGATACAGCTAGCATCAAATAGTCAATTGATAAGTGGTACTAAGCCTGCTTGCGTTTCTCCAACTTAAGGTAATTTTACAGGACCATTTTAGTTCTAGAGTTCTGCCTATACCAGTTGACTTTTGATCTCAAGGACACTTTTCCCAATAAGTTTCCTGCATGTGAAGCATTATGTCAGAGTATGTAATAAACAGTATACAACCACTCTCAATGAAGAGAACCCCAACTTATGTCTCTTAATGCTGCCCACTTGCTCCAACCTTCAACAACTCTTTAATCATAGTCTGCTACCCTATGGCTGGAACTTGCCTCTACACTTGTAGCTGCTGGAGACATTTGACTATCAGTGAGTCAGTTACCTTCCCACTTACTTTGAGATACCCTGGTCCTTGGACCTCCTATTTAACACATTAGATTCCCTCAGACACCAGCATCTCTTAAAGCCTAGAACACCGTCCATGATTTATACACTGTACTTCTGGCTGCCCCTGCAAAAACAGCTATAGAACCTAATCAGTGATATCTACTTCTAATTTAGAATGATTTTGAATTATTCTCATTGTTTTCTGAATTTCTAACCTGTCTTCCTGAAGGTACATTGATAAATGGTCTTTTCTCATTTGAATGTATTATGTTCCAAGTTTATCTTTCTTTACACTACAGTAGTACCTCACTATATAAAAAGAAATGCATCTTTATCCATTAACATATCTCTGAAGGGATGTGCCTTGAGACCATACTCAAATTGAAGTGATTCAGACATACATTTAAATATTTCATTTTTTTTCTCTGGCATGAGAAATCAAAAGGGTAAACACCAAACTATATAATAAACATTGGAAAACAGGGAAAAAGTCTTCAAATGGGAAGGGGAATAGGAGATGTAGAAAGGAGAAAGGAAGAAAAGTAGAGAAAAAAAGAATATAGTGAAAATAGAAACAAAGCTTTTGTAAATAAGAAGTGAAAGAGGATTTGAAGGGACTGCATGAGGCTTTGGGAGGGAGATCTACATACAAACCATAGCACCTCTATTCTGTTCCAATTTTCCTCTTCTGTCAGGGTCTCAACAATGGTGTAATTTCTAACTCAAAATAACCTAAACTTAAAACTTGTCATCATTGAACCCAAGTTGAGTTCATCTCTCTGGGGAAAAATTAAATGCCTCTAGATTACTCTATTACCATGGATGGTAGAGTTTAGCTCTGATTTTGATATTTATTTTCTGTCTTGATACTTCCACAAACCACCTGAAATCATTGCAATAATATGTAAAGATTGTCCAGGATGATGTTTTGGAGGTCAGAATAAATTAAAAAAGCAGGATTTTGTGTATGATGAGATGTACACATTTCCTTTTGAGTTTCATGAAAAATGAGATTTTTTTATGGCCCAGGCCTTTGAGACATGCAACACTCAGCATTTCATGTTTACAATATTTGTCTTCTGTGAGTATGCAAATAAACATGAGTGTAGAAGCACTGGGGGAGAAAGAAAGAAAGAGGGACTGCTGTGTAGGTGTAGATGACATGTAACTAATGGCCTCTACCTTCACTAGTTCTCTTTAATAAGCTCCACTGGAAAAAGTCTAACTTATGATTCTGACTCATCTGAAGAATTTGTGATAGATTTGAATTTAATTGTAGACTTGTAAGAAGCATTTAAAGGGTAAAAAATTGGAAGACTTTTCTTGGTAGCAAGAAGGAAGAACGTTTACTGAAAACAAAAAGAAAGATGACAAGACTGCTTCAGATGTGAGTTCCTCTAACATGAATCATAATTTTTAAATAGCTCCTACAGCTTGGTAATTAAACTTTGAATTTGTCTTCACTATATTGATGTACAAAGCCCCATATTTCCCTTGCTTTATTCCAACTACATTTTCTAGTCATCAATTATACTTCCTTCAGTTCTAATTATCTTAATGAGTAATATGAGGGAAGCATATGCATACACCAGGATATGCACACACTTGCTCCCTCTTCCTTAACTTTTTGTTCAAACATTTGACATTAAGGGTGTGTAGAACTAGCAATTCACATTCAAGTAAGTGGAAAAGGTATCAAATTATATTATCTACATGAATGGTAAATTACACTTGCATGAATAGCTTTGCATCAAGCATTTGTTATCTCATGTGTTGCATTGTCATCAGAAAATAAGTGAAGCTGCAAAATTCTTCCAGCTTCTGGAAGCCTAGTGGCTTTGGGACTCAACGGAAGGCAGGAGGCCCCTTGTGAAGTATTCTAGTGTCTGTACTGCTGCCCCGCTGACAGTTTTCCTGCCATATCATCCTCCTTCTGAGTTACACACCTGTAACCCTCCATAGAGTAAACTAATTTATAAAAGAGTATAGTTGCTGTTAAAGAAGAAAACAACAGAAATTGCTTTTCTACAGCTGTCTTTACCATTTGAGTTCTTTAAAAATTACACGTGTGGCATTAGATTATAATTTATGAGAGATTTCCTTTCTGCTTATTCTTGTGGCTATAAATAAAGAAAATTCTTCTAATACTTTTGGACAGTCAGTACTTCAAGCAAGAGGATCCAATACCTAGTCTGTCCATGGGCCTGATAACTTCTATCCAGTTTGCTGTGACTCAGGCAAGGTATTGCTTTCAAAGCCCCTTGGATGATGTGATTCTAATCAGTTGCTGAGGAGGCTGCTAATAGCTATATGTCCCTTAATGGACTGGTCCATTCACTATAGTAAACTTTATGTTCTGATAAAATTTGAAATGAAAGAGTGAATTTTATGGATGTGGTTACTAAGGCGTAGGCTCAGAGGGACAGATTAGAAGGCAAACTGTCTTTTGTAAACAGTAAGGGGTTTTGGCTGAAAGTGGTTCTCTGCTTGCTTTCTTTCAGGCGTCTGAATATCCCTCATGCAAATCTTATTGCTCCTGGAATAATGATGGACAGTAACATTTATTTTTATGTGAGCAGTAATCTAAAATTTCCTTATTTACCCAGCTTTCTTAGGCTTTTTACAACATTGGTAATAGTTCTGTGAGTTCATCTTTTCTTTGAAATGGCTTTGCTGCACTAAAAGAAAACTCTTTAACTGTTTTTCTTAATCTGTTTCTTCAGTGGTACAATCATGTGAAAGTGGCATTATCAACTTAGAAAAATATTGTTTTCAGTGTGGCATTCTTTTCTCGCATGTATGTGATTTTCATTTTGTTAGAAAAAGACCCTTTTAGAAAGATTTCTTTTCATATGCAAAGCTGTAATGAAATGAAACACTACACTTAGGATATCAATGTACTTAAAGTTTTGTTTTCTATTTGTCATCACTATTGTTTCTGGGGGGTAGGGCTTTCAATTCCAACTTAGTAAAGCCTTACAAATCTGTGCACATCCAGTTTGGTTTCCTAATGTTTCACTTCTAGTTCAGAGCTAGTGATGAAAATCCATGTTAACACAAAGACTCCACGAGGTAGGGCATTTGTCAAAGTTGCCATCTTTTCCTTTATCCTCTTCCCTCAGCAGTTTTGTGGGGAGAGAAATCAGATAAGATTTGTGGCCCATGAGTAATCACTGGGGTTGGCCCTTGTCATGGTTTATATCAAAAATGACCTCAAATGTTCAGGCACCTATCGCTGAGGCTGTTGGCAGGTGATTGGCTTCTGGAGCTTTATAGCTGGCTTGCTTTTAGGAATGGGATCTGCTTGAAAGAGAGGTTCACTGGTGGCATTGTCCCAGGTCTGTCTCCTCCCTTCATGCCTGTCTCTCTGCTTCCATGCCCAGAGCTCTGTCCCTCTGCAGTGCGACCCTGCCATGCTGCCTGGCCTTGAAGCCCACTGGCCATGGACTGAAAGCCCTACATGCTGTGAGCTAAAATAAACCTTTCTTTCTTTAAATTGTGGCTGTTGCATATTGTGCCTCAGTTAAAAGAAAGCTGCTGGGACAGATGTTGCTGTCAGAGAAGTGGAATTCTTGCTATAGCACTAGTTGACTATGTTCAGAAGCCTTTGGAACCTGCTCATGCGGGCAGTTTGGAAAAGTTTTGAGCTGCCTACTGGAGAAAGAGCCCTGGGGCCGGGGAGATAGCTCTGTGGCACAAGTGCCTGCCTGGTACATGCAAGGCCATGAATTTGAACCCTGGTCCCACCAAAAAAAAAAAAAAAAAAAAAAAAAAAAAAACCTAAAATGCTGAGAGCAGAGCTGATAGGAGATTCTAATTGGTGTTCAGAAGACCTTAATGTTGGCTGCAATGCATCCAGAAAGGCAAGGCTCAAGGAGCTTCAATTGGGAAGAAGGATTCCATTGGCAGTAGGACTCCAGGTAACATGTGTTATTTCTTCCAGAAAATTTGTGCACATTTTGCTCTTGTTCTGAGGCACTATAGGAGACTTAAGGTAGAAGACTAGTCTGGCAAGGGAAATTTTAAGGCAGTCAGACATTCTGTGGCTTCTTATCTGTAGGGGACTTTGAGCCCGCTCTTCACTGTGAATCAAGAACAGAGTTGCTAGGAAAGAAACCTGAAGTTGGAGCCTGTGGAGAGGGAACAGAGGAGAACTTGGTTGCTGAAAATATCAGAATGAAAAAGAAGCCAAGTACTGTACTTTGGAATAGAACAATAGGTAAAATGCCTTATGGGAATATGAGGAAACAGCAAGGCTCCACTCTTTGCAGGCTCAAAAGTTCAAAGGCGACGGACCTTATTTGAGGAGAGTACCAGAGCACCTTGCTACAGAATCGCTGCAGCCTAAGCAACAGATAATAGCTTCATAGAATTGAGTGCACTGTGCTCAGCAGTCCAGGAACTCAGAGGCCTCTGCAATCACTGGCAAGATGCAAAAGGGCACAGCTACTGCTCCAACTGGCTGTACATTTTAGGCATTTTGTAGAATGCAAGAGTTGTGGGGTCAAGAAGGTTTCTGATGAGATTTCAGGAGATACCCAGTGTTGTAGTCAGGGTTTACAAGAGAAAATATTTAATATAGGACACATAATTTATAGGATTATTTTATGATATTCACCCAAAGAGTCTAATGCAAAAGATCTTTCCACACACTGGAGAACCAAAGAATCCAGCTGAGGGCCTGGATCTCACAGTGTCGGGCACAAGTCCAGCTGAAGACCTAAAACTGATGGAATTGTCCTCTGAGAGGTACAACTGTAGGCCTAGAACCCACAACAATGTCTCTTGAAAGGCTGGAGAATTCTTCTCAGTGAAGATTCTGAGACCACAGTCTCAGAAGTCAGTGGTGTAAGCTAGAAAACCTGTACCAGTGGGATGAAGGATCTATGCCAGCAGGCTGAGAGCTCTTCACTGGAGCCAGGAAGTGACTGTCAGGGTAAGGACCAGAGTTCCCCATAGTGAACTGTAGCCATCTTCAGTAAAGGGAAGACCTGAGCTCTTCCAATGAGGAGAAAAGCTGAGTTAGATCAGAACACCCAGTGTACCTAGCTTCTCCAGGAGAACCAACAGCACACCACCTTCCCCACCAGTTCTCCTCTGATGCTGTTGGCAACAATCCTCAGGTGGGCCGTTTACCCCTAGCACCATGCTGACTTGGTTCACCTGGGTGTTACAAGTTGACCAATAGTTAATCCACCACAGCTAGGCAGGCCTGGTGGCATTTCACTGAGAAGACAGTGTTTAAAGCTATGTGTGTGAAGGTTGGAAAAGTCTGGAATATGGATCTGAGAAAATCTGCAAGAAGGGAACAAAATTTGCCAAAGAGAGAAATTATGGAAACTACAACTGTGACGGTGCTATACAGGGAGAGCCACCCTTTGCTGTTCATGTATTGCCACAGATTGCTTTGATGCTGGACATGGAACTATCGACTTATTGTTTATCCTACTGGGCTTTGGTCTTTTGTCCTATTTCTTTCTATCCTTTTATTTTTCCTTTTTAGAAGGGGACTGTTTATTCTGTGCAAGTATTTGTTGTGTTTAACTTTCTTTGCATCACTATATGGCATACAGTGAAGAGTTTGCCTTAAATCTCAGAGGAAACTCTGGACTGAAACTGTTGAATCTTCCAAGACTTTGGCACTCTTAGAGATGGGCTAAACACACTTTGCATTAAGGGGTGTGCCTAAATCTTTTGGGGATTAGGGATGGAATGTTATTGTTTATATCTAAGTTGCTCCCCAAAGTCTCCTGTACTCATAGCCAGGGCCTTGGAAGGTGAGGGGATTATAACGGCTTATGTTCCACTTGCAGTTAGGGGGTGAGATCTGGTTGGAAGAGATGGGTCACAGCGGGGCTAACCTGGGTCCATCTCTTTCACATTCCTCTCTCAGTCCTTTTCTCGTGCCCTGCCATGAGCTCTTTGTCCTCTGCCACACTGTCCTGCCTTGGAGGCAGCCAGCCATGGACTGTAACCTTTAAAAGTGTGAGCCAAAATAACCCTTTCCCTCTTTAAATTGTGGGTGTTGGTATTGTGTCCTAACAAGAAGAAAGTCATTAAGAGAGATCTTGTTTGTGCAGCGTATGCCGCCCCTCCCAAAAAAAAGGTGTTTTCATGTTCTTCAGTACCACTGGAAGTTCTTGAAGGAAGATGGAGCACGTTGAGCATTTCTTGTTTTCAGATTTTTCAGTCTGTTGTACAGCAGATCTGAATGTTCTTTTCACACTCATTTTTACATTTAAGAATTTTCCCTGAAAAAATACATAATATCTTAGATTTGCCTATTTTCAAGTAAACTGAAACCATACCTTGGGCAGGAGAGTCAAAAGTTGATAGTTACCCAAGCAGTGGCCCCACTTGTAAACTGGAAAGTACTCAGTGGTTTCCCTATTTCTGGCAATTCATGTGCCCCAAGCAACAGTAGAGTTGGTGAGATATAAAAGGCCAGTTTGTTTGAGATAATATCCAATGGCCATAGAAGATAAAGGGATTAAACCTCACTTTTAAGGGATCTCTGATACTGGACCTATAAAAATATCTGACTAGTCTTTTTATAATTACAAACTTTAAAAGATTATTACTTCCCAGGTCGTTCCGCTAATGTGTCAATAGCTGTTCAAAATATATGTTTAATAGTTTCTTTGGCTATGTCTCCAGATTTAAAGCTATTCCACCTACCCAAGATAAAAATTCCTGGTGTCTATTGAGGGCCTTTTGATAGAACCTCTGGAGAGTATCTCTGACTGCCAGTGAACAACGACAACCCCTTTTCGCCTGAAATAGCCAGAGTGGTCCTTGCCCATTGTTCCCTCCTGGCAGTTCAGGTTACTTCTTCACAAGGGGGAAATTTGTAGGCAGCTGAATTTGATAAAAATATAGATAGTCAGACAGTGCCAAGCCCTCAAAGAGATAATATGGAAGACAAGATGATTCTGCAACTTGGAAGAGACAGACACTTCCATTGGGACCAGACCTCAAGACAAAAGAGGAAACAAACACTGCTACGTATTTCCCTAGGGATGGGCATCAATGATTGATTTTCTAAATAGGTATCAGTCACCTTGAAAGAGCCCAAATGAGTCACTAACCTAACCCCCAACAGGAAGAGACCCTGTCCCAGATTCATGCCAGCTTGCAATGTGACTCGCTGCCTCATTTGGTACTGGATTTACTCAATTTTAACTGAGCAGTGGTGCTTGTGGTCTCATGGGTTGACCATAGTTTTGTCCCACCTGATGCTCACCTAAGCAAGTTCCCATGTTCTCCACCACCTTAGACCCACCTCACTACGTGGTGTTCCTCTCTAAAAGTCCCTGGAAAAGACAGCTTTCCAGAGACCACCTGCTTGGGGCTCCCCTCCTGTCCCTTTCTTGGACAGGAGCTTTCTTTGTTCCAATAAATGTATTCTGCTCATAAAAAATAATAATAATAAAAAATAAAAAAAAACAGTTGGTAGCAACTCACTTAGATAATATTGGGTCTGAAAGAAGCAGTGAGAAGGGAGAAAGTTAAGCTATGGAGGCCTTCCTGGTTATAAGGGCAAATAGGAATCAACGTGCTGAAAAGAGCCTGCTGATTGTGGTGGTACATTCTAGAACAAAGACACTAGCGATTGATGGGAAGAAAAAATTGTGATGGGTTTTTCTTTGTGCAAGTCACAGAGTGCCTCAGCTCTTTGTCACATATAAGGCTTTAGAGGAAACTCATATTCAGTTATCAGAAATTGCTTCACTGTGATTTATGATCTGGTCAGGCCCTCCTCGGTAAGCTCTGTGAACTCTTCCTACCAGAAAGAGAGAAACTGTAGATAGATCCGGCATATATGAATGCATTTTGGCAGCATATATATATAACTTCAAACAACTCAGAGATAATAAATTGAGTGTGCTGTCAATGCTGGCTGAATAAACACGTTTGTTGTAAATGATCTGACAATAGAATTATTGATTATAAATCCAAAGTCTGACATGTAGAATCACATCTCCATTTCATTCCTGAAGAAGGGTGTGACTCTTGATCCACTCTCTAGGCAGCTTAGCAGCATCTTTGGCAACTCTGCTTTTGCCTGCTGCAAGTAATTAATCTGGGGCCACTCAGATCTCTGTCTTGTGCTCCGCATTAACCTTGCTTTGCTTCGCTGCAATAGCATGCACAGCTAGTACCGTAGTAGACCCGGTTTGATCTGCCTCTCCCACTTCTTCCTGCTTAGAAGGAAGAAACAGACAGCAGCAGCCCAGAGACAGTGGGCCGCTGACAGCTTGTCTAATACATTAAAATCTTTACTCTGCTATTTAGACATAATTATGTTGATAATAATGTCTCACTGTTTTTCCCTATGTAAATCCATTTACAGTGTGCATTTTACTGAATCTTTGGTTTTCTAAAGATTTCAATGTAAACTTTGTAAGCAAATGAACTATAGAGATTGATTCACCAAGAAAATTATTTTCCAGAACATTTTAATTAATTCTGATTTGTTAGGCATTCATTCCACCAGAAATAAAATCAAATTTGGGCTATCTTTTAAATATATTTTACAATCTATAGCCCTGCTGTTAAAGTTACAGTGAGCCATTTCCAAAATCATATACGTAAGTACTGCTGCAAAGAGGGCCAGAGTGAGTTTATGAATTTCCACCCTCAGGATTTGCTTTGTTGTTTTCACAATTAGTAGCTCACCATTAGTAGCAGGGGGCATGGGAATGTCTACTTCTTCAAGATAATTCTGAATCTTTATATTTCAATTTGTACATTATATCTCTGTGGTACTCCAATCTCAGTACTTGCCCTATTCTTTTGAAGATGTCTTTCAATATTACTAATGCAGATCCACATAATAAGCATACTAGACCTTCGTGTACCACCTCATCTCTTTACTAACAGAAGTTACGTATTTGCTTTTCCTTTTTTTCCTATTTCTTTTTAAACTAGAATTCAAAATGATACCAAGGTAAGTAATTGACCTTTAACCTTCACCTTGAAAATTGAAGTAGAAATTCAATTTATTTATAAAGGATTTGCCCTAGCCATTATAATCTCTTACACAAGTATGAGACATGAAATTCAATGATAACACTTGTTGTGTTCTGTCTTTAGGAGTACTTACATTTTGCCTTTTGCTCATCAGAAGTTCAGGAAACTGAATCATAAAAGATTTCAGTGATATTTTTTTCATGGCAGGCATACATGAAGTTTTGTGTTTTTTTTTTTTTTTTCATTTGAATGTGCTAAAAAATCAGTGGGCATGTTGACAGTTATAAATAAATCTTTGTGTTTGGAAGACAGAGACAAGCGTTTAGGTGGCCAGCAGCTTATGCATGTTTGATCTAAAAGGAGACAGCTATGGAGAACTGGTGACTGCTGTGTACTCACGGGATGTCTTCAGTCCTCTATTGTTGAACAGTTAGGAACCATCTTACTGTCTTCCTGTGAGAATTCCTCCCTCTCTCTTCTCTTTCCCTGTTATTTTCTACAACAAATATAAGGAAGAGGTCCAGTAGTTCCAGTAGATCATGTGCTTATATCTTTTCTTTTAAGAAAGCTTGGAGAATTAAATAATGTATATAAATGCCCCAAATACAGTGCTTGGCATTTGATCCCAAATACAATTTTTGCATTTTAATAAGATCCAACATAAAATCTAATTTCTAATACTCAAGAAAAAATATAATTTTCTTGAGTATTTTGGCATTCATGGACATGGAAACTTTTTAATTTTAATTCCTGTCCCGCTGCTGCTTTACCCCCTTAGCAAGGGCACCACAGATGCAGTTGTCCTGCTTAGTTGCAGATTCACCGACAAACCTGTAAGCAGCTCCCAGGGTTCTTCTTTTGCATTTTCTTTAAGCTTGGTCATACAGATTACTAGGCTTTATTTTGACAGAATCCTGTATGCTCATAACATACTCTAATCATTTTCAGCCCCCAAATCCCTCTTGCCCCACCTTCTCCTCTAGTTTCACATGTGGGAGGGGGCTCGGTGTCTGTCCTTTAACCCCATCCTTCCTCTGCCACCTACCCTGACATCCATTTCCCTCTTATATTTCCTTACTCCTGTCTAATGGTATTCTGCCTTCTAATTTCTCGCCTTTTTTTATTTTATTGTATTTTATTTTATTTATGATTTTTTAAAATTCTGCATATTAGGAAAAATATGTCATAATGGTCTTTCTGAGTCTGAAATACTGTGCCCGATATTTATGATTTCCACATACATCTTTTTTTCCAGAAGATATTAAAATCCTTGAGTTTTTTTTTTCTTCTTCTTCTTCTTTTTCATGCATTTGGTTGTTGCAGGGTCTCACTACACAGCTTGGACTCATGGTGATCCTCCTCCTTTAGCCTCCCCAGCACTGAGGATTACAGGCGTGTGTCACTATGCCCGGAATCTAGCCCTGGCTCAGCCCACCTTGGGGGTGGGACTAGAGCAGCATGTAGTGCCGCAGAGAGAACTGAGGTCCCTGTGGCCTACACAAGTGCTTTAATCTGCTGAGCTATCTTGCCAAGGCCCTCATTTTTGTTTGTTTGTTTGTTTGTTTTTCTTTTTTTCAGTGCCGGGGATTGAACTCAGGATCCTGCACTTGCCAGGCAAGCACTTATTCTACTGTGCTATCTCCCCAGTCCCCGCCTTTTTTTTGAAGATGTTTTAGTCAAGAGTTTTATGAGCAGTCTCTATATACAACAAGGATTAAAAAAATAAGCCCACATGAGGAACACTTCACTATGAGATCAACATACACACACACACACACACACACACCTCTAAGATATTCAGGCAGTTGTCCAATATGCTGCCCCCTAATAAGTGTGAAAAGAAAATGAAAAGAGAAATGGCTCTTCATGCTATGTACATCATGAACAATACTTACATTCTATACTACGTGTGCATGTTTATCCATATAGTTCATTTAAAAGGAAAACTTGCCCAACTTTGTAGCTTCCATTTGACTTTGGTATGTTAGATCCTAGCTGGCTTTCAAATACAAAAAGAGGGAAGAATTAAAGCTGGCAGCTAAGTTGATTTCCAGGCTAGAAAACAGAAGGGAAGATAGCTTCTTACATTGTGACCAACCTAGTCTATAAAAATGTATACGTGAACATGCAGCTGTAAAATATATTGAGCCTGAATATGTTTCCATCAGTGATGTTTATATTTTGATATGTGGAATTTTGCCTACACTATATTTTTTTCTCCAACATCATGTTATGATTCATATATTCTGTTGGATTCATTTAGCAAAGTAACGTTTCTCAAAAAGGCTACAAATAGGGGCTGGGAAGTTAGCTCAGAGGTCTAAATGCCTATCTGCAAATATGATCCCTGGTACCATGTGCTGAGTCCAAGGTGCGTAGTGAGACCCTATACCAAGTAAATATATAAATGAATAAATGAATAAATAAATGATTTTTTAAAAAATGAAAGACTGCAAATAAAATTCTGGTGATTTTCTTTCCCAGAACACTTGCACTATCTCATATTTTTCCATGTAATAGAGTTGTAAAACAATGAATCTTGTCATTATATATGTAAGATGTTGCAAATATATCACAATTCATTTTGTATTAATGTTGTACTATCAAGCATAATTCCATGTAAGTCAACTGGGATGATTTTGGCAGTCCCAAAGAAATATTGAAAGGAATTTATGGGCTTCCTTGTGAGTTAATTAGGGCATGCCTAATCTTAATATTCCAGTGTGGATCATAAAGAAATGTAGGTTCATTTGGCTGGCATATGTTTTGCTGTTATTATTATTGTTTTTTAATCTATTTGGTACAGGATCTCACTGAAAAGCTCGGATTCATAGTGATCCTCCTGTTTTCATCCTCCCCAGCACTGCTATTACAGGTGTGTGCCCCCATGCCTGGACTCCGTTGCTGGTTCAGTGCACCCAAGGATGAGGCCAACATGACATGTGGGGCGAGGGATCAAACCCCAGTGCCTGTGCTTACCTAAGCAGGCATTTAGTCTGCTGAGCTATCTCAACAACCCATGTTTTGTGGTTAATCATCAGTTAGCTCATTATTTTCATAATTAAGAGGTGTTCAGCCTTCTTCCTTATTTTTGTTTATTCTTGACAACCTTTGATCAAAGTCCAACTACTATTTCTGATATTTGTCAGCTGGGGAGACACAGAACTCAGAACTATTGGCAGAAATTTTCAAACATAATTGCCTAAAAAATCTTTACTAATAAAATCATGATGCTATCAAGTCTGCACATCTATATCTGTCAGAAAATACAAGGGAAAAATGTTCTGCTAGCCATTTATGATATACATTTAGTGAATGTTTCTTGACTTAAAGAATAAATGAAGTCTGTCTTGGTCATAATAGCAAATCCTATTAAGACTTATTATTTAAATAATTAATTAAGATTATTTAATAATTTGGGGCTAGCCAGATGTCTAAGCAGGCTAAAGCACCTGCTGAGGCAGAGTTTCTGCTTAGAAACTAGTGTAGACAATGCTAGTTAGTATTGAAGAGAAGCAAATAATTGGCTTATTTTCCCCAGTCCTTAATATTTTCATGAGAAAGTTCTAGAATTCATCTCTCAATAAGTATTGTTGATAACAAAGTTTTTCATGTAGTGGTGAGTTAAGAAGAATGTGTAAATATAGAATGAGATCATTTGCAACTAGTGTAGACAGATCATATGGAAGAATAAATATTACAATGGGCATGATGAATATTGGATCTCAAGGAGGAGCCATTCCCTTTAGGCAAGTTTCCATGATGAAGGAAGAATTGAGCTGGGCCCTAGAAGACAGACATTAGATAGGTCTGGAAAAGTGAAGTATTTTAGGTGAGGAGATCCTGGAGTATTATGGAATTGCTGATGCAGTGTTCTGCATCAGAAGATCCCATTGTGGAAAGTGATTCTCCTGCCTGCTATACATGTTCATGTTGGCAATTTATGTGAGAAGATTAGGTAGATGAAGGAGGAAAAGAAAAGGAGCAATGGATGGAAATATGTGTACCTCTTTCATAATTATCTTTCAATAACTACTATGAATAATTTTAAGAAGAGAGCATTTATTCTCATAATTAAAGCTCATAGTGAGATAAACACCCTTGAAGACAAGCCAAGGCTGGTCAGATGGCCTCCTCAGAGATCTCTCCAAAAAGATCAGCTGTGTTTTTGAACCCCTCACAAAAGGATGTGCGCCATTGCTGGGAGTTTTCCTTTCCTGCTGTGCCTCATCTGGCTACTGTAGTGAATTGGCAGATTAAATAATCTACTAAATGTTACCCCAAAATTTCATTCCATCTCTTGTGTATACATTACAGTGCTTACTGCAGTGTCTGTTGTTTTTGTTTTTTGTTGTTTTTTTGGGGGGATGGTGTTAATAATTTTTCACTGAATTAGTATAAAATGACATTTTTTTCTTAATATTTAAATGAAGTGGTAACATCTGGGATAAAAGCTTTTGGCCAGATCCATTCCTTACATTGTGATAGAAATAAATTGCTGTGAGTTGTTACCTAAAGAATGAGATCATTTGAAACTAATGTAGAGAGATAATAAGGAAGAATAAATATCACAATGGGCATGATGAATATTGGATCTCAAGGAGGACCTATTCCCTTTAGGCAAGTTTCCATAATGAAGGAAGAATTGGGGTGGACCCTAGAAGACAGACATTAGGTAGGCCTGGAAAAGTGAAATATTTTAGGCAGAATATTTGGGCGGAACTCTTCTTCACCCCTTAAGGCACTCTCATTCTTTGGGTTACATTTCTAATCCCACAAAAATCTCTTCAAATTGTCTTCATCAGCAGTGGATAAAGTTCAGAACTAATTCTTTTGTGTGTTAATTAGCTTTCCCAATGCGGAAGATTATATACAACACCCACATCTTAAAGGAACACACATTTCATTTTGCTCTTCATTTCAGCTGAAATGAAGTCCATGGTCAATTGATATCAAAGCAGAAACATGGTGGTAGGAGGATGTGGTGAGGGAAGGATGCTTAGCGTACTAGGGCCTCGCACCAAGCACACTCAGAAGTCTCTTCCACCAGCCCCAATGGATGGTGACCAAAGCCAATCGTATCAGTCTGCCCAGATTCTGCACCTTGCTCTGCTTGTGACTTTACTGACCCTAGGACACCGGGTATATTGATATATCCTAACATAAAGTGGCATGTTGAGTATTCATTGTTGCTTTGATTAGATAATCTTCTAGCGAGATCTTAGCGTATCCCAAGTCTCACAGGGCTCCACCCAAATGTTACTTTTGGCTTTAGCACTTGGATGAAACCTCAGCCAGCAGTAACTTTCTCTCCTGTGGATCTCTCTTCTAACACTGTTTTACTTCTTTAGATCTTAGTGTAGTTCATACTGCTGTGTGATTATTTCTGTACATGTTCTCTCACTTCTGTGAGGAGGAATGCAGCATAGCATGTTCCTAACATGTCAATGCAACACACCATGTAAAACATGTAAATGTTTTACAAAACAACACACCATGTAAATATTTGTGGAAGAAGTAAGTGAGTTTCTGAGGAACTATTTTGGAAGACTGTGTTGTTTAGAATTTATGTGTAATTAAATGCTACTTGTATTTTCTTACAAGCTCAGATACATTTGACTTCAAATTTTGTACCCAGTCTATGATTTGCCTTTGCCATCTTCCTTGAGAATGATAAACATCACAGGATTATGATGCATGAGCTAGGTTTGGCTTGTACATTCTGCATTGATTAATCTGTCTTTCCTATGCAGAATATTTTAATTTCTAATAGAAATTAATATGAAATTTGCAGTCTTAAATTATATAGGCTCTTTCATTTATTGAGCTGCGTGCTATATATTTTATGAAATAACATCACAGTATTTCCTTTTGCAGTTTAAATACATCATTTAAGAATTAGAAGGAGAATTAAAGAATTTATATGGTATCACATAACAAAGAAGTGTTTCCTTAATAACTAAAACCAGAATTATTTAAAAATACCAAGAACTAGAGTTAGCTTTGCAACCTTACAGTGTAATCAACTTAGTCTTGAAAAATTAAAAATGGAAATTGCATAAAAGAGAACATAAATCATAAGAGAAATAGATTAGACTTATTTGCATGGCCATGCATGACGCAGCTTCAGAGAATAAACAAAAGATAACCTTTGATTTTTAAAAGGACACTTAACAAAATTATAGAATTAAAATTTTATTTCTATAGCCCGCTTGTATTTGAGATGGAAATTTTAATTATAGCATCAGAAGTGTGTAGAAGTAAAATTTTATTGAGGACACTACCTGTTACTTCACTAAGGAGCTTGATTTTCTTTAGCAACTTGGATAGGACCAGACCAGATGAAGCAAATTTCCCACTAGGAGGAAAATCTCAACTCAAACAGAGGACATTCTGCTTCCTGGCTTGAAATCTATAGCAAGGGTGGAATGCATTTTTAGAATTTGCTACCCTAATACATAGCTTTTGCACAGGTCAAAGTAGAGAAGACTGTGTGATGAATGGTTTACCAGGAATCTCAATGAAGGGAACGTAGCCAGTTATTGGTTTTATCACTGTAAAGGATATAGCCCAGTAAGTTGGAAGTGAAGTAGACCTTCAGATTTTGCAGTCTCTCACTTTTTCCTCTGCCCCTCATTCCCCTCATAGGAAGCAGCAGAAGATCAGAATTATCCTTTTGGTTTTGATTATTTTCTCCCTAAAAATCTGCATTGAAAATTTTCTTCTAACTTTGTCATAGATTCATGTGAACAAAATTGTTGCATTTATTGAACATTTCACATTAACTGTTCTTCAATTTAAGGAAGAAAACGGATGTTTTCCTTCATATAGGTGACATATAATTGACTTTTGTACAGTAGACATTGCAGTTTCACACTCCTTGCATGTATGCTTCCTAAGTTAACAGTCAAGCTTTGTCTTGGTATGTATTTTCACAGCTTGGCTTTGGAATCAGGGTGTTCTGTTGGCTCAGCATTGGCTCCAGATAGTAGGTGGGTGAGTTTCTGGTGTGTAATTAGTCTCTGGTTTCCTAATTTGACTACTGTATCCTCTATATGGGAAAGATAGAGAATTACCTGACCTAATGATTTGTTTATTTTGTCAATAGTGAAAAGCAAAAGAAAAGTTTGGTGAGCCTGTGATTTGTGATTCTAGAAAATCATCTTGCATTGTTGATGACAATAATCAACAAACATTTTCTCACTTTCTAGAACAGGTGGCTCGTAGCACAGGGCAAGGACAACTTCATTAATACCTGTAACTCTACTTTTAGTAAAATTCTTGTTATCTTATGGTTTTCTAGTAAAGGCTTATTGAAGAGAAA
>PVKN010008076.1:0-25638 GCA_004027915.1 Capromys pilorides
ATACAAAATCAGATTTTACCTCTCTACTGATTATTCCTCTTTTGGAGAACTTTTACCTTTGAAGTTGCCTCTCAGAAACTAAATGAGAAAATAGCAAAATGATGGGCAACTTCTCAAAGTGAAAATCCAACAGAGTACAGATAACCAAGTTTCTATTAAACAGATGGAAGTAGCTGCACGGGCAGAACAGCAAAGAGGCTCACAACAGGGAACAAACACATGCGGTGAGAGTATATTTGTGGATGTAGGCAGTTTGTTCTATTCCTCCACTACTCCATCTTACTGGGACTATGAGACACAGACCAACATTTGCTCAGGGAGGGATAGTTGTTAGAAATACAGCAACTTTTAAACTCTTTTCATTCACGATCTGTCATGAACAGACATTAACTATGTGAAACAAGTTCCTTCTCAGCCTCCTAACTTACTAGAGGGCTCTATGGTTGGGGTAGAGAGTGGAGAGGAAGGAATAGACTAGAGGAAGCATAAGAACTACTCACCCAAATGAGATGTGAGCACCCAGTGGAATCTCTTTTAAAACTGGAGGATCCTTGGGAGAGAAGACCTGTTTGGTGGGGTGGAGTGACAAATAGCCTTGAGAGACTGTTTACTCCACTCTGTGCCTTCTTGGTGTTGCAAAGAAGATATCGTTGCCCTCATCCCAAGGCTCCAACTCAGTATTCTGTATCTTCTCTATGCAATATCAAAGCCAGACTTTCCCTTTTTGATTTTAGATCAAAACATACAACTGCCTACTCAACATAGCCATTCATCTCTTTCACAAACATCTCCAGTTCAACATGTTGGAAGTCCAACGAATAACCTTTCCTAATGCTACTGCTCTGGTGCCGATGTTTACAGTGTTGGGGACATCCTTTCCTTCCTAGTGCAGCACAAATGGCATCTCCACTGGGATGTTAAATAGACAACTCCTACTTAAGGCTAGAAAGAACTTCACTTTATTCCTAGGCTTTGCTATATGAGTAAGTGGTACTAGCGGACACCCAGCTGCTTACATAAAGCTCTGAATGCTATATTTGATTCTTCTCTTTTTCTCTCTCTCCACTCTCAGTCCCAACAGAACTGTTGTTTCCATTCCCTCCCTGAAGATATGCCCACTGCTGTACATCTCTTTGCCACCAACCATGCCACTGTTCAGTTCTAGCCTGGGCTGAGGATGACCTTATGAATTTCTTTTGGCTACCATTGCAAACTGTCACTTTTCCATGCAAGAACTGGAGAGACTTAAAACAAATACTAATCTTCCAAGAACCATTCCATGACATAGAGAATGAATTCAAAACTCCTTTCTGTAGCTTACAGAGTTCTCCATAATCTTGCCCTGTCCATCTCTTTAGGTTAACACCCACCTTCCTTTTATCCATCATACACAGCCACAGTGGCCTGTTCCTAGGGTTTTCAGATAGCATACGCATATCCAGTTAAAAGTTTTTAAAAATAGGATTTGTGGCTGAATGATATTCCATTGCATATATATACCCAACATTTTCCTTATCTGTTCATCTACTGATTAATTCCCAGGTTGAATCCCTATCTTTGCCATTGTGAACAGTGCTATGATAAACATGGGCATGGAAGTCTGTCTTTGGTACGACTTCATTTCCTTTGGATATAAATACCCAAAAGTGAGATTTCTGGATCATATGGTGGATCTATTTTTAGTATCTTGAGGAAACCCATACTGTTTTCCATAATGGTTATACTAATTTACATTCCCACCGACAGCTACAAGAGTTCCTTTCTTTCCACTCTATTGCCAGCATTTGTGAAATCTTGTCATTTGTGGCAAAATGGATGATATTGGAGGACACTGAGTTAAATAAAATAAGCAGTCATGAAGGACAAGTACCATATGTTCTGTCCCCTATGTGGAAATAAAAAGTCAAACTGTGTAGAATAGCGACTGGGAAAGTTGGGAAGGGAGTATGTGTTCAGGGAGGCTGTATTTGATTAGCTCACGTGTTGAAATATCCTGAACCCAACTAATGTGAGTATGCTAAAAATAAAACAATGTCCAAAAACTAATTGAATTTGCTTCCTAAGATAGTTTTTGGTTAACAGAAAAATTGAACAGAAAATAGTTTTGATATATGCTCTCATTTTATAGTTTCCCCTATTATTAATATTTCATATTCTTATGGTACTGTAGTATATATGTTATACAATTCAAGAACGAATGCTAGCCCAGCCAGATAGCTCAGCAGATTAAAGTGCCTGCTTAGGTAGACAAAGGGCCTAGAGTTAATCCCTGGCACCACATGCCATGCTGACCCTGATCCCAGGGTATGCTGAGATGGCAATTGAGACTGGGCACAGTAGCACATACCTGTAATCCCAGCACTTCGGAGGCTGAAACTAGGAGAATCACTGTAAGTCCAATCTATATAGTGAAGAAACCCTATAGATCCTGTATTAAAATACAAAAAAAAAAAAAAAAAGAAAAACAAACAAAAAAAACCCACAAAACAATGCTGCTAACCCCACTCACTTTCTGCATCACTCTGTCATTTCCTGATGATTTTACTGTATCCTGTCATTTAGCCTTGGAGAAAATATCATTTAGTTGAAACCACAGCAAGCAATCTGTCTAGATAGGTTTATTATCCTTACCAGGGCCCACTTAGAGTTCTCTATGTCTTTTTGTGACCTGCTTAGTAACTCAGTTCTTCTAGTCGGTAAAGATATTCTACAGTTGGTTGACATAAACAGCTTCCATTATTGCCATGAGTAAATGCAGCAGCAATGAACGTTCATTAGCAGTCGTGTGTGGGTATGAGCTTCAACATACCTGGGTAAGCAGCAAGCGCATGATAGCTAGACAGTACGCTAAGATCTTGTTTTCTTTTTTAAAACACTGTAAAACGTCGCCAAAGCAGCATATCATTTTGCATTCCTGCCAGAAATAAATGAGCTTTCTTATTATCCTGCTTTTTGAAAGCCTTGGGGTTTTAGTGTTCGAGATTTTAATCCAGTCTACAGTACAGTTTGTCTTAGTTTACAGTTCTCTCTTGGCTGTATACTGAGCACCTTTTCATATTCCTGTCTCTGATGAGTATATGCTTAGAACTTCTACCCACATTTTGTTTTATTATTGAGTTTTAAGAGATTTTTGATATTTTATTCAAATTCCTTATTAGATATGCGTTTTGCAAACATCTTCTCCAAGTTTATGGCTCCCCTTTTCATTCTCTTAACAGTATCTTTTGCAGAGCAGAGGTTTTTTTTAATTTTAATCTCTAAATGCAAGGTCACTTAGACTTTCTCCTAAGTTATCTTACAGAAGTTTTATACTTCTGTGTTTATATTTAGATTAATAATCTATTGGGAGTTGAAGTGTGCAAGGAGTGTGTCTCGATTCTTGTTTGTTTGTTGTATGTGAATGTTTTTGTGATGATACCCTCCCTTGATTGCCTTTATGTTTATGTCCAGGATGAGTTGATTTATTTATGTGAGTCTATGTGTGCATCCTCCTGTTCTGCTCTGCTCTGCTCTGCTCTGCTCTGCTCTGCTCTTCTCTTCTCTTCTCTTCTCTTCTCTTCTCTTCTCTTCTCTTCTCTGCTCTGCTCTGCTCTGCTCTGCTCTGCTCTGCTCTTTTCTTCTCTTCTCTTCTCTGCTCTGCTCTGCTCCACTCTTCTCTTCTCCATATCTATTTCTCTTGCATTTTGCCAAAACAGTCTTGGTTACTGTAGCTCTAAGGCCTTAAAGTTAGGTAGTGTCAGCTGACCAATTTTGTTATCCTCCTTTATATGATATTGCTTATTCTCGATCCTTTTCTTCTCCACACAAACTTTAGAATTAGCTTACTAATATTCATAAAATAATGTTAAGATTTTGGTTGGGATTGTATTGAATCAATAGAACATATTGGGAAGAAATGAATCTTAGCAACAATGACTATTACTAAGACCATGGAATATATTTTTGTCTAGATCTTCCTTGATTTATTTCATCAGATTTTACTCACAGATTTATATATTTTGTTATATTTATCTATATTGAAGCATTTGGGAGCTTTGGTGCCAGCATATACCCTTGTATTTTAAATTTCAAATTCCAATTGCTCATTGCTAATATGTAAGAGAACAATTGGCTTATATAGTAACCTAATATCTTGCAATATTGATATAAAAGCTTATTAGTTCTAAGAGTTTTGGCTGAATGTTTTGAATTATCTACATATGCCTAGTCAAATTTAAATTTTATATAAATAATACAGTTTTTTCTTAGCATAGTAAGGCCCACATATTGCACAAAAAATTCTAATAAACAACTGTTGTTTCTCTGAAATTTAGATATAACTGAGTGCATTATATTTTTATTTACCAAATCTTGCAACTGTATCCATTTCTCACCTCTCCAAACTTATTTCTTTTCTTTTTCACCTATTTATTTGGTGCAGGGTCTTGCTATGCAACTCAAATTCATAATGATCCTTCTGTCTCAGCCTCCCCAGTGCTGGGATTACATGCGTGCACTACCAAACAGAGTTTTAGTGGCTGTTTCAGTGCTCCTGGGAGGTGGGGCTGGTGCGATGTGTGGTGCTGAAGATCAAACTCCAGTCCGTGCACTTTCCAAGCAGGTGCTTAGACTCCCAAGCTCTCTCCCAAACCCACCAAACTCATTTCCATCTCAGAAAATTTTACTAATTTAGTTCCTCTTCTAGCAATGCTCTTCCTCCTATTCTGTGTGATTGGCATCTTTTCACTATTTAAAATTCAGCTTCAATGTCACGTCCTCAGACAAGCCACCCTAACCAAATCTAAGGTAGTCCTCTTGTCCCTCTCTATCACATTAGCCTACTTAAATGCTTGCTATAGCAGTCATCACTTAATAATTTATCCACCGATTGATCAGTTGTTTGATCCCCCTCCGCTGCAACCAATGTCACTAAAAGTGTTTCTCTTCCTTCAGCATTATTTCTTCAGTATCTTACTGAGCAGAGTATGTGGCATATGGTAGGTTCCTAAGAAACAATGTTGAATTGACAATTGAATGGAATTAATAATTAATGAAATTGATGATTGTGTTCAAGCCACAAAGCTGACTCATCCTTTAATTCTTCCTCTTTTCCTTTGTAGCTATACCTAATTAATGACCAACTTGTGCCCCAAAAGTTCACCAAATATATCTCAAACTCACTCTCCACTCCCCAGAATTCTGTGCAGAGTCAGTGTCCTAGCAGTGCCAGGGAAGAGCCTCTCACCCTCCACGTTCTTGGCAAGTGGTGCCTCATGAACCCTTATTTCCCAGTTCTCGTCTGTCACCTGCATTCATTGTCAGACTAAGTTCTGCACAGTGGGGGCTCTGCCTGCTGCTGCTGTATCCTCTGTGTCTTGCACAGAGTCTGCAACTGCAAATGTTCTGTGTTAGCTGCTGCTAGTTTTTAATAAAAACATTAAACATTTATCCAAAACCTATTTCATTTCAACAAAAATGCATATTATTTAAAATTAGGAAGAAATGCACTTCTATCTTTGATGAAAATGCACTGTAGGTATTTCCAAGATCCTATGTTTCCCAGCAAATTCAGTTCCCTTGGGTGAACTGTTCTCAAATAAGGTGGTTTCAGGTGTCGTTAGAATTACTGAAAATTACTGATGATGTGACCATTAATTATGACATGTCAACCTGACTGGAGCAAGAAACACCTGAAGATTAGTAAGGATGGGAGGAGGACAAGGGAAAACTGATGGAAAAAAGTAAGATGTGTTATTCACATGTACTAACCCCCCCACGATGAGTATAATCATATATGTGTGACAAACATACACTCAAAAATAAACATGAGAATGAAAGAAAAGCGCCTTCCAGCTAGTGCCCCTAGTGTTCCACCTCTTCTGATCAGCCTTTACCTCTTGCTTCTAGAATATGTGCTACTGGAGTTAGCACAGCCCTCACGACCTAGCAGCGTACTCAGCTATGCATGCACTAACGGACTGAGTACAGCAGCTCCAAGACATAATTCTCTTCTGCATTCCCATCATTGAATACATGAGCGTTTGGGAGGATATTTTACATCTCAACCATAACAATCGTTAATGTTCCTTGGCTTGCAACTACACACCCTTTCAGTCTCTGCCTTTGCAATCACATGTCTTTTACCCGTGTCAGTATATAAGTGAGGTTGTTTCTTATCAGGACACCAGCTGTACTAAAATAAGGCCTGTCTTAACCTAATTAATCTTAACTAATTGCTTTGGCAATGACCTTATTTTCAATAAAGGCAAATAACTGAGATCAAGGGCTTCAATGTAGCATTTTTTTGACGGAGAGAGACAAATAATAATAATTTACTGCCTAATGAAGAACAGGTTGAGTGAGATTCCCCATCAGATCTAAATAAAGTAAGTTTCTCTGATTTCAGTTACAGAAAAATCTAGGCAAGATGTTTTTGCTCTGTTCTCATCCTCGTTTTTACTTATCTTTCTCCAAACAGCAAAATTTTTATAATCTTTGCATAATTATTTTTGTCGGTACATTTTATTTATTTATTTATTATTTTTTAATGTATTTGATTTTGCAGGGTTTTACTATGCAACTCAAATTCATGGTGGTCTTCCAGCTTTCAGCCTCCCCAGTACTGGGATTGCAGGTGTGTGCCACCATGCCCGGACACTGTGGCTGGCTCTCGCTGCCCTGGGGGCAAGGCTGAAGAAGCATGTAGTGCCAGGGGTTGAACCGTGGTCACTGCACTTTCCTAAACTTTCCTAAGCAAGTGCTTTCGTCTGCTGAGCTATCTCACTGGCCCTCTTTATTGGTACATTTTAGATGTGTATATCAATAACATTGATCATAGGGAATTTGTGCCTATACATGATAAGTCTTTCTTTTTTTCCCCCTCTTCTCCCTTCAATGCTTCTTCCCCTCTTTATTTACATAAATTAGTTTCCCCTTTTCCTACTATTCTCTTTTCCTTTCTTGTCCCTTCCTTCCTTTCACTGCCCCCACCCCCTCAGCTCTTTGTTTTCCCTCCTGTTTGAACATTTTCCCATCTCCCAATGTCTAATACATTTTTGGTCTTTATTTACATATTCAGTTTCTTCCACCAAAGAAACAATGTGGCATTTAAACCTATCTGTCCAATATATTTCCCTTAAGATTATAGTCTCAAGATGCACCCATTGAGCTAGAAATGTCCCAGGCATATCCTTTTTATGGCAGAATAGTACTCCCTTGTATGAAAAAAACCCCATATCTTTATTAATCAGCTGATGAGCATTTGAGATTGTTCCAAAATTTAGCTATAAAAAACTGCTTCTATAAACATAAGTATGCACATATAGCTGTGGGATGATACTTTCTATTTTGGGGGGAAGATACCAAGAATAGCTGAGTCAAGTAGAACCTCTAGTATTACTTTTTGAGGACTCTCCACAATAATTCTGTATATATATATATATATATATATATATATATATATATATATATATACATATATATATATATATCTTTATTTATAATAGATGGCTCAGCCTGCCCTGGGGGTGTGGCTGGTGCATCATATGGTACCTAGGATCAAACCGTGGCCCCTGCAGTTGCGTAAGCAGGCATTTTAGACTGCTGAGCCATCTCGCTGGCCCTCCACAATAATTTCCAAAGTGGTTGCAACAATTTACTCACACCGGCAGTGGAGAATGCCTCATTTTCACCTACAACCCTGCTAACATTTGTTGCTGGTTGATTTCTCAATGATAACCATTCTTTCTGGAGTGAGATGGAAACTTAGTGTTAGTTTAATTTATCTTTCTCTGGAATGCCCAGTGATGTTGAACCTTTTTTCATGCATTATTGAGATATCTACTTCTTCATCTGAGAAGTATCTATTCATGTCTGAGGCCCATTTTTATATTGAATCTATAAATTTTAAGGATCTGTTTTTTTGTTTGTTTGTTTGTTTTTTTGAGGTCTTTATGTATGCTAGGTATTAGTCCTTTGTTTCAGGCAAAAAATTTTCCCATACTGTTTTATCTCTTCACTCTGCTTATGATTTCATGGAACTGAAACAGCTTTTTAATAAGAGGAGATCCCAGTTGCTGATTCTTTACGATAGTATTTCCTGCACGATTGAGGTTTTGTTCATAAAGGCTTTGGCAACTCCAGTGTCTCCAGGAATTCCACATGTTCTATCTGCCAGCACAATTGGCGCTTATGTTTTAATATATAGATCCTGGATCCATTTCAATTTTAGTGTAGTGCACAGTGAAAGATATGGGCCCAGTTTTAATTTTTGGCATGTGAAAAACCAGTTCATCCAGCACCATTTATTAAAGAGACTACCTTTCTTCCAGTGAATGTTCGGCTTCTGTGTCAAAGGTGGTTGAGTGTGTTTGGAGTTGTTTCTGCATTTTCTAATCTGTTCTACTGATCCTTGAGCCTGGTTTCGAGACGTAGCATGCTTGATTGTTACCCCTTCATTTTGGAATGCTTTCTCTACAAGGATGTAGTAACCTTTGTCTCTCTTAATCAGTCTTGGCTCGAAATCCACTTTGTGTGCAAAATAGAATATCTACTCCTGCTTTTTTCAAGGTTTCTGTCATATGGAATATTGTTTTCCATCCACTAACTTTCAGTCTATGACTTCCTTTTTGAAATAAATGTTCAGTATTGATTATTTCTGTTATTTTCCTAGGGTCCTCTATTTAAAAAAAAACAAAACTATTTATTTATGTTATGTTATGGCTGGCTCAGCCTGCCCTGGGGTGTGGGGTTGGCCAGCATGTGGTGTCAGGGATCAAACCACAGTTCCTGCAGTTGCCTAAGCTTGCCTAAGCAGGTGCTTCAGATCGCTGAGCTATCTTGCCAGCCCCAGGGTCCTGTATTTTTAAAATTTATATCTTCTCCAGAGTTACACATGTTTTTCATTGTGGTCAATATCTTTGTAGTTATCTGTGTAAGTATTTCTGATCTGAGTTGTCCTAGAGCCAGCTGGGTGTGGTAGTGTACACCTGCAATCCCAGCACTTGGGAGGCCGAGGCAGGAGAGTGTGAGTTTGAGACCGGCCTGGGATACAAAAGTGAGCTCCAGGCCAGCCTGCACTGCATAGCAAAACCCTGTCTCAAAAAGACCAAAAAAAAAAAAAAAAAAAAAAAAATTTTCTAGAGCCTCATTCATGAGCTTTGTTGTTTTCACTGTTACCACTTCAGAGAATTCAGATGAATCACACTCAGATTTTTCTCTCATTGCCCCTTGTGTTTGTCTTTGACACCAAGAAGTTTGGGCTTGCTTGCTTGCTTGCTTGCTCTTTTTCTTTATTTCTTTCTTTCTTTCTTTCTTTCTTTTTTCTTTCATTTGTTCTTTCTTTCTCTCTTCCTTTCTGGCTTAATTCCTGGGTTGATGCTTATGATAGGTTGGTTTATTGCTATTATTGAGAACCCTTAGAAAATGACTAATTCTCAGAGATTTTTCAGGTATTGCAGGCTGTCTTAGTTACTCTTCTATCATCACTTGGACAAATACCTGACACCCAAAATGAAGGAAGGAAAAGTTTATTTAGCTCACTGTTACTGGAGGTTTCAGTCCATACTCGGCTGGCTCCAAGGCTGAAGGGCACATGACAGAGAGCAGCAGTACATGGCAGCAGAACAGCAACAAAGGCAATTACATTGAGGCTCTTTGTCTCAGGCTATCCTCCTCTAGCCACACCCATAATCTCAGCAGTACTCAGACCCATAATCTCATCCTTGGATCACCCATAATCCCAGAGGATCATGAGTTAATCTCAAACTCTAGAAGTCCCCACCCCATAACTGCACGAGGCTTTGAGGGGACAAGTAGACACAAACAGTAACACAGGCTTTGCGGTTTTGAGTCAGTCAAGATCTATCTCTTTAATTTATTGGGAATGATAAATTGCTGTTTATTTTGCCTAGCCCCTGGTTCTTTGGCACTGACCTACAGTACTGTGGTAAGCTTTTTTTTTTTTTTTTCTGGGACTGGGGTTCACTACCTTGCACTTGCCAGGCAGGCACTTGTGCCATGGAGCTATCTTCCCAGCTCTGGCTTACAGTACTGCGTATGATCCTCAGGAAAATTCAGTCTTTATAGAACAACAGATTAGCAAGGTTATGTCATTTTGTCTTATGTAGTACAATCAGTAATAACAATAGCATGAAAGGCAACCTAGAAAATGACAAACTACAATAACTTTTAATTTGTCACTTTCTACAGTACAAGCTAGACTTGTGGTTATATAACAAGTCTAAAACAAACCAGAATATTGCATATAGAAAATATGGCCTCAATATTGTGATTTTACCCTCCTAGAGGAAAATCTAAAAAGAGTTAAAAGAAAAAAAATAGGGAAGTAGGAGAAAAGGAAAAGATTAGAACCAAGGCTGGAGAACAAGGAAGATCATACCAATTTGGTAAACTGGGGAAGAAGATAGACAGGAAAGAAAGAAGGAAGAAATAAAAGCAAGAACAGAACAACAACAACAATATATAACTAGAAACAATGTTCACATTCATGTAAAAACAGGAAGAAAATATCAAGAAAAAACAAAACAAGAAAAGAAGAAAGAAAAAATGTCCACTTCAGGGCATGTCTCTGCTGTCACCTGTAGCTAGATTGATGGTGACTAATCCTACAAAATCAACTGTAGATTCATGGCAGGAGAGTGGCTGATCTCATCAGTTTTGTACCTACAGTTCCACTGAAGTTCAGGATGATTTTTGCTGTGAAGCAGGAACCCAATTTGTTCATCCTACAGCATTGTGTTTGCATAATTATTATTTGGATTCATAATACTGCTTGTTTCCATTGTGTTTCCAATTTGGATACTAGAATAGAGGCATGTGTAACATTTATGACCAGACAGATCTGAATTCAAATTCTACATCAGATTAAGGTATACATTCAAAGACTTACATTTGAGAAGACTTGAATTTATGAAATTTGTGTAAACTTTTTGTCTTCTCTGAGGAACCTACTATATCAGAAAAGGAAAGTTATGGCAAAGTCAATTTCACTGAGTCCCTAGGAAGTCAAATGAGAAGAAGGATTTAGAGATTTCTTTTTCTTTCTTTTTTTATTATTGCATTTAATAAGAAATAACAATGTGACAGTTTCAAAACACATTAGTAGTACATTTTCAGTATGTGATACAATGCATATTGTTATCCTCCTAGTAGTTATAGAGAGCACAGAGTGTAGATGTGATGATTTTTCTAATTATTGTTGGTATAAAAAATTTCTTTTCATTGAACTAAGAGAAAGCAGTGGTATGCATAATCCAATGTTCAATAATCACAGTGGGTTATTGACAAAACTGGCAATGTTGGAAGCTGTTGATTTTAGCCTTTCACAGCTCAGCATACTAATCTAGTTTTACGTTTCATGCCTTGTGGTTAAACTTTTCTGCTGGATTGTTAAGAGAAAGTTAAAGCAAGACCTGTATAACAAAACATAGATTAGAGATTTCTTTTAAACCATCAAACCTAGGTCCAGTTTACACTCAGCTTACACTATGGGTCCAGCTATTGACCCACACAGCATTTTAACATCTTTACTTGCTTGCTAGCCTTTGTTAGAATGGAGATTACATACAAAAACTGGGACTTCTGACTCCAATCAGCAGGCCTGGAGAGGCATTCCCAGGAGCACAACCATCAGGCCTGGCGCCTACAATGGGAGCAGAAGGTGACTACTGTTTCTCCTTGGGACTGTTTCTTGTGCTCATTATCCATTTCTCTTTCAAGAAAGTAAGAAGGAAGACACAGAATTTCTTAGATTCATATCTCTATCAAAGTAAAAATGAAAGTATCCCACAGCTCAGGATGGATGGGGAAAGGTGAGTTCTCTATACATGCTAAGAATATTCTTGTATTTTTTATATTCAAATAAAATATATCTGTGCTCAATACTTATTTCCCAGGATGCTTTTTTAGATCAAATCCATCTTGGCTATTTGTGGTCCTTTCGCTAGCATGCTTTATAATGTTAGGAAGCAGGAAGACAGCATCCACTTAACTATTGTATGTTTCTCTTTCCTCATTTTATTTAGCAGTGTGTATAACTTTCATATTCATCTAATTGCCCTATGATTTTGAAATTCTATATCATAAATGTTTATAGTGTTATCTAATAAGTTCTAAATGCATAAAATCTGAGTATAAGTTGCTAATTTTCATTTCCCTGTATTCCTAGCCTTAGATTCTAATCGATTTTATTTTACTTTATTTATTTACTTATTTTTATTTTTTGCCTTTATGACAGGGGATACAGGGTCTACAGTGTCTCACTACGTAGATCAGACTTGTAGTGGTTTTCCTGTTTTCAGCCTCCCAAAGTGCTGAGATTACAGACCACGCTCAGTTTCAATTGCTGTCTTAGCATGCCCCCAGGGGTGGGGCCGGCACACACACCAGGTCTAATTCATTTTAAATGATTAACATTTATAGTGAGTTTTAAATTTCTTTTTGTTTTGTTTTTGTATTTTGGGGTCTTGGTATGTAGTTTAGGCTGGCTTTGAACTCACTATGTAGCCCAGGCTGACCTTGAATTTGTACCAATCCTCCTGCTTCAGTCTCTCAAGTCCTAGGATTATAGTACAGGCATATGCCACCGCATCTAGCATTTCATTTCTTCAGTGGAAAATCATCAAGGAGCACAAGTCAACATTTCAAACATATCAGTCACTTTGACAGGAAGCCAAATATGCAGTTGAGCTAAAGTTGTGTAGTGTCATGTAAACTCATAAAAGATGAACTGGGTGTTTCATCTTCATCCAGATGTTTCAGCATCCTGTAAGATAGATCTTTTAAGGAACTAAATGACAAACCACAGCTAGCATGTCCACCATCTGCTGCAGGAAGTCACCCACCCAGGATCTCAGAATGGACTCATAGCATAAGATGTATAATAGATTCTGGATCTCAGCCCATTTGGATTTCCTCCTGGGAGACACCACCCCTGACTTTTATTAGCTTCTTTTGAGGTAACACATTCTAACTTGATAGGACATCAACACATGAGCACACATGCAGGCTAGATAAAAATTGAAGTTATCTCCAAGGTTTTCTTCTACTTCATCTTTATTAACTTAGCTATATTTTGTGAATTCTATTCTAAAATGTTTCTGAAGTCTGTCATCTTCCCTGTTCTCACAGTCAAATATAATCGAAATAGTCTTTCTTTCTTTCTTTTTCTTTCTTTCTTTCTTTCTTTCTTTTTCAGCTTTTCTTGACTTCCCTCCAACTCATTTCTATATATTTTTGTCCCAAGTGGTCCATAGAGTTCTTTAGGGAGTTGAGATTGAACCTAGAACCTTCACACTGTGATACATCCCTAGCTCTTTTATTTTTGAGACAGAGTCTCATTAAGTAGCTAAGTTGCTCAGGCTGGAGTTAAGCATGTGATCTTTCCACTTAGGTTCCCAGCTGGGGTTGTAGATGTGTGCCACAAACCTTGTCCCCAAACTTTTTAATCATGGTACCTTCAGGAGTTGGGGGCCCTATGTATTTCATCAACTTTCATCCCTTCAGGACCCATTTAGACCCCTGTAATTCATTCATGAATTTCACAAATAATTCTTGAACACTTACGGTATTCTGAGTGTTTTTGTAGATTTGGCAAAGAAAGCAGTGAACAAAATAGACCAACATCCCTACCTATCTACACCTTAGAGTCTAAGGCTGGGTAGAGAAGGGAGATAACAAAATGAATGCATAGAATAGAGAATGTGTTCGATAATGACATGAGAAAGTAAGAAGAAGCAAGGGTCTAGGAATAGAATAACATTTGACGGGGAAGATTGCAGAAAACTTACTGATTGATAACCACAGAATCAGAATTGATGAGGACAGAGAAAGCATGTCTGGTGAGGCTGGCGGGATGCTGAGGCCAGTATAAATGCAGAGAAGGAGCACAGACAGGAAAAGCAAGCAGAACGAGGCAGGAGACACATCCGGTCCTGCAGCCCCTGCTCAAGAGTGAAATAGGAGGTTCTGAGGGATCGGGGCAAGAGAGCTGCACTCTCTGTCTCACAGCAGCAATGACCCAACTGTCTGCTCTGTGGAGAAGACAGCAGTGTCTTTCAAGATGATGGGGGCTTGGTCCAGCGGGGAGTAGAAGAACTGCAAGATGTGTTAGGTTTTGGATTCACTCGGTGAAGCCAAGAGAATTTGCTGCCTTTCGGACACAGGTATAGACAAGGCTCAGAGTCACCTCCTGGCATTTGGCCTCAACAACTGGAGAGCCACAGCTGTCATAAACTGAAGAGGATGGCCATGGGCAAAGCTAATGGGGGCTAGTGGGAGAAATGAGATGCTCGACTGGGCCATGTACTAAGTTTGAGACCCTTATTAGGTATCCAGGTAGAGATGCTGATCAGGGGCTAGAGACAGGCTCCTCCCACCTTGCTTGAATACCCCATTCCTTCACAGCTATTGGCCACTTCACACAGGCTCGTGGTAAGGCCTCTTTCTCCTCCTCACTTGTTCAAATATATTTTCCACTTGGCTTCTGCTTTACCGCCCACTGTACTGCATTGCAATTATTTTAACCTACTTGGTCTCTTGCCATATTATCCTGGTACTAATCTTCAGTATAGACCACCAGATACAAAACAAATAATCACGGAGTGTGTGGACTGTTTGGAGCTGTGGGGGTATGATCCTCTGTGGTCAACTGTTAGATTTCTTGATAGTCACTGCTATTTCTCCTCCTCCATAAAAAGTCATTCGGCACATATTATTTTAATCAATAGGAATTAAGTTCTATTTTTATGGCTGTGCTTTTTTCATATTCCCTTGGGCATGCAATTTATCAAGCATGAGTAATATCTGGCACACAGAGTCTGCAATTGCTTCCTTTTATTATTAGATCAATGACTGACTGATGTGAGAAAGGAAGTATCTAGGAAGAGAAGGCCCCCAAATTCCTTGAAAATGGTGCTAAGAGAAAACAGGCAGCATAACAATGAAATGAAATGCTTTGGGGCACTTGAAGGCTTTTATTTATGGAAGCCTGGAACCATTTAAAAAGTGTATTTTCAGCAGCCAGTGACTTGGTGATAGCTTTGCCTCTGAATACAGAATGCATTTATCGCATCTCTCTTTCATATTTGACACATTTCGAAAGATATATTAAGAAAAAAATCCTAATTTTAACAAACTAATTCTCTGTTACATCTCTCTCCCTTGACCAGCCCATCAATTTCTCTTCTGTTCCCAGCCCAGTTATAGCTATTTTCCCAGTTCTTCAGGGATCTGTCCAAACTTTAATACAAATTTATGTTTACCTTCTTTTTACATAACTGGGACACTGCAATATAGTCTTATTTGTCATTTCACGTTTTCCATTTAATGCATCTTAAACACGATTAAAAATAATAAAATAGAATAGCAGCATCTGCATAACATATCAGTATAACTTCTCCCTACCAACAGATCCATAATACTCCAATATGCAGATAAACCATAATTAAAGAATATCTTACTGTTGGACATTTATTGCTGGACATTTATTATTGCCTCAAAAGCAGTGTAATGAATGATTTTTTAAATACACACTTTACCTACACATATATAGACATATTAGTGTCTTACTAGCTACTTATCAGGCAATTAATGCTAAAAATTTATAAGACGGTTTCTTAGAGACATTTGCTGTTATATTTTTGACATATAATTGACAACTGTGAGAAACTCAGAAATACACACTAGTGTCCACACACCCAGTCCGCAAAACGTAATCAGGGCCCAAGTTTCCATCACTGAAGCCTCATTGAAGAGCCATCCGACTTCATTTTGAAGATGACTGCCTGATCAAAAAAGCAAAAGCCAGGTGCCGAGCTTGTAAAGGTTGTCTTACCAGAGATGGATTGCATGCAGGTGCAACCACTGCCTCCACAGCCGCCCCGAGGGCCCCACCATCCCCTGGAGAGGTGACATCACGCAGTGGAATTGCCCAGATTGAGGCTCCAGCGTGACTCAAACCTGTGTTCTGAAAGACTCCTCTGTGGTTTCGCTCCTGGGTGGAGTGGGGTCTGACTCACTCCTTGAGTCTGCCCACCAGGACACTCTCAGTCCAGTAAAGGACATCCGGTGGTGTCAACTCAGGCCTCCCCTCCCCTCTTTTAAGTACTTAAAGGAACAGACCACTGCAGTCAACTATGATCTTTTGCTGTGTGAGCCCAACACAAAATTCAGCTAATACTTTAGTTCCTCACCTTTACCTTCTCCCAACTCCAGTACAATCAAAATTTAGCCCTGTCTGTTGCTTAGCAACCCAGTAGCATCTTAAATGCAACCCAGTCACTTAAGAATAACTCAATAAGCATGCTATGGCTAATATTGTGACTGAAGAGTTCAGCTGAACATGTGTCCTTAATCATGGATGTATAATACATCTGTAAATGAATTCTGCCAGAGAGAGCAGTTTGAGACCCACTCCCTCCTAACTAGGGCCACAATATTTTTGTACTTTGGAGAAGTGGGCTTCATGTTTGATTGGGATCATTTTTTTTTAATTTTGCTTGAGATAAGGGCTTGCTACTTTTGTCTAGGCTGGCCTTAAACTCCTGAGCTCAAGTGATCCTCCTGAGTCAGCCTTCCAAGTAGCTGGGATCCGGGCACAAGGCCCCATACCTAGCTTCTGGTGAGTTCTTCATCTTCCACTAGTGGTCCATGCTTTCTCTCTTGCTCCCAGGGACATTTCTCTACATGTTCAGGTTGACAGGATGATGCTTGTTAGAGGGCAGATTCCTCCTTGTTGCCAATGCTTGCTCTTCTTTCTTTGGTCTAATTTATTCTTTCATGTTTTCCTTCCGTTCAAGAGGCTCTACTGCTTTTCCCTGGACATTCTCCTTTGCTCCTCATTTCCTGTGTTGCTCAAGTCTTTCTGCCTGAGCAGAGATTTTTTGTGATTAGCTCTGCTCCTGGGACAGGTTACTTCTTCGCCATTCAGGAAAACTATCAGTGGCTCAGGGAGAGCCACCTGGAAGAAAGGTCTCTGCCAGCATACGTGTGTGTGCACATATACACACCAGTGTGTTTGCACACATTCTCACTAGTATGTCTACATTTAAGAACCACCCTAGAAAGGCACAAGTGTCTCCTTTGCACCTTCCTCTCTAATCCTGCCCAGTGACCCTACACTGTCCAGAGCTGAAGTTTCAGATTGGAACAGAGGGGAGGGAAGGCGCCGGTGCACTTGAGTGGACCCACCAAGGCTGGACTGCTGTGTCCCATCCTCTTCTGGGCAGAACATTGTCACAAGTCTGAACAGGTAAGAATATAATTGCATCCCTGAAGTGGTGCATATTCATGCTAATCTGTGGCTTTTGGTTTTGGCTGCCTGTTCCATTTTTCTTGTAAATTGGTCAGGTACCATTATGCTATTTGCAGAAATCCTTCTTAAAAATCTAGCACCCCCTTCTGCCTGTCTCAAGGCCCAGCTGGTGAGGGAGGACCCAGAGCATGTTTCTTTTTTGAATGAAGCTCAGTTTGAGGAAAGAAAATCTTCACAGGCGATGGGAGACCCTGGCTTCAGCTTCGTTTTCTGGCTATGGGGCCAAGGTCTGACACCTTAACCTGGCTTCACCCTCGTCTGCCTGATCGTCTGAAGGCTGAAGGCTGGCACAAGCCTCTAGGGGTGATTCTTGTCCCTGCATCAAGCAGTTAGCTCAGTTTATTTGTTTTTGCCCCCATTCCGCCAAGAAAGAAAACTGAAATGCAAGTAAGTGATTGTCAGGTAAGCACTTATTCTACTGAGCTATCTCCCCAGCCCCAGAAGTAAGTGATTGTCCATGTCCCCGGAGGTTAAGAAGACACACAAGAAGAAGTTGCTGCAAGTCCAATGTCATGAGCCAGACCAGGTGACCCACAAGTCCTTTTACTTCGGAACAGTGGTATAATGGAGGGAAGTGAGAACGTGTCAAATGTGCCCAGCGCAGTATCCAGAACACAGGGAAGCGGCAAGATGTGAGCACTTTTAATAAAGATAACGATTGCTCTGTGGTTACCTTGCTACAGAAAGCGCTCTGGATGCCATATGTAGGCAGGGATACCACTTGTCTGTGTGACCTCAACTCCTGTTCACACATCTTTATTCAGTATTATATAACGGACCTCCTTTCCAACTTACAATTGTTGTCCAAGTTGACTACAACAAATGAAACATTTGGGTAACATGTTTATTCAGGGATGAGATGGTCTAGTAAGAAGCATCTGGGCTTGGGGTGGCATAGAGGGTTTCCTTGTGGGAGAAATGAGGGATAAGGTGGCTTGACACGGCATTACTTTAGAAGCAGTGGCACTTTCTGCTGCTCTGAGTGTCACTTGGCACACACAGCAGCACTATGTAGCTGACCTGATCCAGGATGTACTTATGAGCTGCATAATCGAAACTTACTTGCAGTTTCCACCTTTTCTGTTTTTCTCTTTATCAGGCAGTTGCTTAAAAAGGTCAGAATATAGGTTTGGTTTGAGCGGTACCTGAGCCCAAAGGCACAGAGCTCTGAATCTGATCATTAATCATCAAAAGCAAGATTCCTCCTGCCTTTGCTGTCAATCCCAGTCAGTCCCAGTATCCTCCACTGTCCTGTTTTCCAGAATGACTGCCAACTTAGGCTTGGTCTATGGGGATTTAAGCCAATGACAGCCAGATCTCGCAGTACACTCAAACTCTCCGCACATGAGCCCCAGGTCTGTAGAACAAGACTCCAGGGCCTGAACTGAATCCCAGAGGTCTCATGGCACATCTGTGGTAACCCCTTTTTTCTCAGTTTCACCAGGACTCAGTGTGTGCTTTTTACCTTGTGACAGGGTTGCACTGTGTTACAGGTTGTGTCTAGTTATTCCCCCAACATCTCATGTAAGTCATAAGGTGGATGATCCACTGGAATTATGGGTGTGAGTACTACACCCAGCCCAGGGCAGATAGCCTGAATGCAACTTAAAAGAGACGGACTTGCCATCTGTAGCCACTGTTGCTTCTGTTCCTTCTTTTGCTCTTGTTCTTTCCTGCCACCAAGAAAGTTTGCTCTCTGCCATGTGCCACTCTGCCTTGAGCCAGCTGAGTATGGACTGAAACCTCCAGTAACTGTGAGCTAAATAACACTTTCCCTCCTTCATTTCAAGTGTTGGTATTTGTTCTAGCAATGACAGAAGACTAACCTAGACACAGTGCATTTATCAACTCCCTCTCCAGTTCACTCAGCCCCTGCAAGACCATTGCAGGGCTCGTCACAGTGTCTGCCCTCTTTCCACAGACGGGGGTCTGAGCCAACGCAGATACCATCCCTGAGTGTGTTTGTTGGCTCTCTCAAAGGCCCAGAGGCTCCTAGAGGAACCACTTTCTGGACTAAATCTCTGGACTTGTTGTTTAAGCCCAAGGCCCTGCCTAACAGAGGCTGTGTGGTCTGGTTCCAGCCACCAGGGCACCTTCCAGTACTCAGCCCTCAGACAGCCCACTCGAGGCCTGTCCCCACTTCTTCCTAGCTTCATAGGCCCTGTGAACCTTAGTCCCACTCTGGTTATGGGCACTGGCTGAGCCCTCTACCTGATGTGCTTTTGCTCATTCCTGTTTCAGCTGCTTAACAAGAATACCATAAACCCGATGTCTTAGAAACAATACGAATTCATTTCTCATAGTTTAAGAGGCCTGAAATTCAAGATGGAGACACCAACTCAGTGCCTATAAGGACTTGCTTCTGTGTCCGAAGATGGCTGTTTGCTTGTTAAGAGAGCACATTGGGGATGAAAGGGATTCTCTGAATTCCTCTTTTTTTTTTTTTTTTTTTAAATTTATTTAGCTGAACTGGGAATTTAACCTAGTACCTTTGCATCAAGGTATGTCTCTGGCTCTTTTTATCTTTTATCTTGAGAAAGGGTTTCTCTAAGTTGTTAAATTACCCACAGTCCCCCTGCCTCAGCCTCCCAAAGCACTGGAATGAAAGCTTTTTCCCTCACACCCATTGTGAGCTCTCTTTTATAAGGAGATTAATTTTATCCCTGAGAGCTGTACCTTCAAGACCTAATCACCTTGTCTTAGGTACTTCTGTCTTATTATTCGGATAAAATACCCCAAAACACCAAACGAAGGAAGGAAAGGTATGTTTAGCTCACAGTTAGTGGAGATTTCAGTCCATTCTCAGCTGGCTCCAAGGCGGAGCGGGACATGGCAGAGGGCAGCAGTTCACAGTGGCAGAAAACAGCAAAACTGCAAGAGCAAAATGGGGGGAGCAGTGGCAGAGAGCAAGCCTCTCTCCCTAAGTTATATTGCATGTACGCTATGCGCCCCAGGATAGGTGTAGCCCTCATACCCATAATCCTAGAATTAGATCATGAATTCAATACAAGCTTTTGAAGCTCAACCCAGAGACTGCATGACGCTTCAGGGGAACATCTAGACACAAACCAGCAACACATCTCTTAAAGGATCAATTCTTATAGGGGTTAGTAGATGAATGAATGGATTTCAGAGAGACACAAACACACAGTATGTAGCAGTTTACATGTGTATTTACAGAAAGATCACCTCTGATGATCCAGGGGCTTTCATATCATGCCCATTCATTTGGGCATGTAATATGTATATATATATATATATATATATATATATATATATATATATTATTTGGTACAGGGTCTTACTACACAGATCAGATTCATAGTGATGCTACTATTCTAAGCCTCCCCAGCTCTGGCATTACAGGTGTGTACCATCACGCCTGGTCTTGGTGGCCAGCTTAGCGTGCCCAGGGGCAGGGTTGGTGTATGTTGCTGGGGACAGATCCTGGTTCCTATGCTTGCCTAAGCACTCATATTTTTACATAGCATTTGAGACTATCTGACACATTGTTATTTGATTATTTTAATTTCCATGTGTCGCTTTGTCTCTGGTCCCATAACCACCCCCACACGCAGGTATGCAGATTTAAACTTCATGACAGTAAAGTCACTTGTCTCAGTTTCTGCTACATCTCAGCCCTGTCATGTCTCTCTGCCCATTGGAGTTGCTCAGTAGATGCTTATTAAAGGAATGGTGTCATGCCACATGGGTTTGGGGGAAGACAGAGGCTCTCATCTGTTACTTCCCACATTCTACCATACAAGTTCAAGCCACATGCAGTACAGTGGTCATCCTGCATTGTTACAATATGGTTATTTTTATTTACAAAACTAAAATTTAGTAAGACAATGAGACTTTTCCTATATTCTGTTTAAATGATTTCTTCAACACATTCACAATCTTTTTCCTTCCCATCTTTAAAACTTAGTTTACAAGCAGCAAAGCAAGAGCCACACCCAGGGCATCCTTGGTTTTGATCTCTGGCCCTCCTCGCCCTTCACCACTAGCCATGGTTTTTCTTGGCCAACCCTGAGGATCCCGTGAAGGGCCATAGTGGAGCAGAATGCCCAGAGAGGCACTGATGCATTATGCCTGGTGGAAAATAACAGTGAGCGTCACCTCTAAATGTCCCAGGCTTTTGCTGTGCATGACAGGTAGGTAAGACACAGAGCCTTGAGAGACTGAGAACTACCCAGAGATGGCAGTGATGAATGACAACTGGTTTGGCCTGAAGCAGTGACAGAAAGAAACTGTCACACAACTTGAACTGTTGTGGTTTCTCAGGAAACTCTTTGGGAATGGCTGGAAAGCCAGGTTCCCCAGTGGCCATTAAGAGTGGAACAACTCAAAACACAGGCAACTCTCAGAGAGTCTTGACTCACAGACATGAGGTCAACACATGGCTGCTATTCCAGCCGCACCCATCCCCACACACATGGACAAGTACACACACACACACACACACACACAAGCACACACATGCATGAACATGCATGCACATTCATTCATACTTGTGCATACATACACACACACATACAGAGTTGGTAGTGATTACCAAGGTTCCTGACATGGAGTGTGGAATATCTATATAAACGACACATGAAACATGTCAATGGAACTGAAAATAAGATTTAGAACAGTTCAGATAAGTTCTACTCCATGCTGCTGAAATACTACTTATAAATAAAATTCCTCATAGTATATAAACATGGTATTACATATGTTTTCTCTACCTTGATCCTTATAACAACCTCATATAGTAGACAAAACAAAAAACCTCATTCATACAACCGAAAATACTAAAATTCAAAATGATCCAAAAATTACCACAACACTGTATGAATTTTGTCAGATTTTTCCTGTAGGTTCAACTGTATTTGAGCAATGTGTTTTTCTATTTTTCAAGTTTTAACCTAAAGAAATTATATAATAGCATGATTTTTAAGAAGTCAACATAGTATATAGGTCTATCTTTATAAATAAAGTGAGTAAGATTTCAGATTTCAAAAAACAATTGAGATGGGTGCTATTTATTCACTCTATAAAACTGAAAATACTAGTAGGAGGATATGATGTGATTCATTTAAATCAGGATGTCCTTTACAACATTTTATGCAACATTGTTGAGATACATAAACTTCACAGTTTAGATGATCAAGTACACTATATAAATTAAATAGACAAATCTAGAATATATATTTTATGTCAGTCAGCTGAATTCACCAACTATTAATTTATCCCTATAAGTCAGTAAGACAAAGACAAAATAAAAAGGGCAACATGTATTACCAGCTGATCCATAGAAAAAGAAATGCAAGGGTCCAACTTGTGAAGGAATGCCACTCTGTTCTAAACTTCTCTATCTTAACCCAAAAGCTGCTATGTGGCAGCAACCTGACTGAAATCATGAAGTCAAGGTTAAAGACCTAAAAGATAGCAGTGGAACCAATGGAAGGATCCCTGGGTAACCATGTGGAGCACACCTACCTCATCAGCCTGACTGACCACCTGTCTCAGTTACTCTTCTTTCCTGGCTGGGACAAATACCTGACACCCAAAATGAAGGAAGGAAAGGTTTATTAAGCTCACAGTAGCTGGAGGTTTTGGTCCATCCCCAGCTCAAGGCAGCATGGCACATGGTAGAGGGCAGCAGTTCACGGCAGTAGAGGACAGTGAACCAGCAAATGCAAAATGGAAGAGTAGCAGCAACAATGGCTACAGAGAGCAAGTCCGTCTCCCTTAAGTTGCATTCAGGCTCTCTGCCCCAGGCTGGGTGTAGTACTCACACCCATAATCCCAGTGGATGATGAGCTAATCACAAAATCTAGAAGTCTGCCCCATGACTTCATGAGTCTTTGGGGGAACAACTAGACACAAACCATAACACTGCCATACAAGCGTTATGCAAGAGCAGTATATTTTTGACTTACACTCTTGGACCAGGATATCTCTTTGTAGCTGTAACTTAGATTTTACTCTGTCTAATACATACTCAACCTAACTGGACATCTAGAGAATGGAAGCTGAAACAAGATATTATTTAATACTCTAAGATCAGTCTCAGTTAAGGTCTACTGAGAGCTAAAGAGATAGCTCAGTGATCAAGATGCCTGCCTGGCAAGTGCAAAGACGCAAGTTTGATCCCCAGTACTGCATTCTGTGCTGGCTACCAAAACTGGGTATGGTAATGCATGCCTGTAATCCCAGCACTGGGGAGATTGAGACAGGAGGATCACTACAAGTCCGAGCTCCATAGCAAGACCCTGTACCAAATAAATAAAAGATTTAAAAAATTGTTTAAATAAAAGTTCTGATAAGGAGGAAGATATGGGAAATGAGAAACTCTCACATAGTTCTTGCGTGAGTGTAAACTATTATAATTACTTACAGAGTAATTTATCAATACTACATAAGTCCCCAACTTAGTAACATGTTCTGTTCCAGGAGAACATTCATAAGCTCAACCCTTTCATAGTTCTGGCACAGTGAATTTTACACACTTGTGATATGAATATAAAGTGTGTCATGTTTTGTGCTTTGGGCTTTTCACGCCTTGCACAGTACCGCTGCTGTCCCTCTTACTTCCAGACATCCTGGGCTGTGGCTGAGCACCACACTGCTGTACACTACGGCACTGTACACTAAGTACACAGCAGCTCCTCTCTGACAGTGCTCGGGAGACACATGAGCTACTTCCAGGCACTCGTTTGCATCTACAAGGGTTCATGATTCCAGGTCTGTTTATACCTGTGAGGGTTCACAACTCAAATGTTCATTAAGTTAGCGACTTACTGTACTAAAATATAAAATAACATTTTCTACAACCCATTCACCTTGCTCCTAGATATAGGAACTTTATAAACTGACATACGTCTGTAGGATCTTCACAACCTTATTAGTAAAAAATTTGAAACAAATGTCCACTAGAACAAGATAGATCAACAGTGATGATTTCTTGTGATTGAGCACAATCAGTACTTAGAGTGAGCAAACTGCATATGTAATATTTGTCAACAAGAGTGGGCCTCAAAACATAATATTGAGGAAAGAAATTTGAAAAATATAAACAATATAACAGCATTAGATAAGATTTTAACTTTCGTTATGGTTTGTGTCTAGGTGTCCCTCTAAAGCCTCATGCAGTCATGGGGTAGCTTCTAGAGTTTGGTTGACTGTTGTGAGTGTGAGTGCTGCACCTGTCCTGGGGCAGGTAATCTGCATTACAATGCAAAGAAGGGAGAGAGGTAGCTGCCTGAGGTGCTGCCACTCCCTTTGCTCTCTGCTCTTTGTCACCACCCTGAGCAGCTGCTGTCTGTCCTGTGCCATTGCATTACAATGCAAAGAAGGGAGAGAGGTAGCTGCCTGAGGTGCTGCCACTCCCTTTGCTCTCTGCTCTTTGTCACCACCCTGAGCAGCTGCTGTCTGTCCTGTGCCATTGCATTACAATGCAAAGAAGGGAGAGAGGTAGCTGCCTGAGGTGCTGCCACTCCCTTTGCTCTCTGCTCTTTGTCACCACCTTGAGCAGCTGCTGTCTGTCCTGTGCCATTCTGTCTTGGAGCCAGCTGAGTATGGACTGAATCCTCCACTGACTGTGAGCTAAATTCACCTTTTCTTCCTTCCTGTGGGGTGTTGGGTATTTGTGACAGCAATGAGAGAAGAGTGTCTGAGACAACTATGCAAAACATAACTATATATGATTTCAAATGCTTACCCTATTAGGAAATACACATAAGCTTGATCTGCAAGAATACATACCAGACTCTTGACACTGATTTCTTGGGAAGAAAGGTGAGCAAATGCATCTGTGGGGAGATACATAGAAGACTTCAACACTATTCACAGCATCTTCTTTACAAAACAGATTCCGAATGCTAAATTATTATTAATTATTGGTGGGTACTGAGTACGATCAGAAATGGAGCTGGATTACACGGAAGATGCATGATTGCTTCATATTATTTCCCAACACCAGTGATTTCATGGTGGACACTTCAAATCAGCCCAGGTGGAGGTGTCTACATCATGGGCAAGCCACATGGATCAGAAGTTTATTTGCTCCAGGGATACTGATCAGCACACTATAGGCTATGATAAAATATCTACCAAACTTATCCTGGTACTTTTAAATGACTATTAAACTTTTCAAAATGTAAAAATGTTCAAAATTCTATTCCACCTAATTTCTCATGATCATATCTGGCATAAACAAGTTAGTAGATTTGCAGCTCTTCAGTGTCTATATTTTTTCCACAATAACATTAAACTTTGCACACTGCTATGACTCTTTCCACTAAAAACTATCACTAATTCGTCTTCATATCATT
>PVKN010008077.1:0-25638 GCA_004027915.1 Capromys pilorides
TGCTTATGCTGCTGAGCTATCTCCCCAGCCCCAGTCATTATATTTTTAAAATCACATTTTATTGGTACATATTAGATATACACAATGATCACATTCATCATAGAGAATTTACTGTGTACCTGTACATGATATAATTTTGATTCCTTTTTTTTTTCCTATTCCCCTACCTTCCCTTCAACCCCTCAAAAAATTTGTTTCCATTTTTTCTTTCCTGTCTTTCTCTCTCTTTCTCTGTCTCTCTGTCTCTGTCTGTCTGTGTCTGTGTCTCTGTCTCTGTCTCTCTCTAAGGAAGGAAAGGTTTATTTAGCTCACAGTTGCTGGAGGTTTCAGCCCATACTCAGCTGGCTCCAAGGCAGCATGACACATGGCAGAGAGTAAGCTTTCATAGTGGCAGCAAAGCGCAAGACTTGTCTTATTTTTTTCTTTCTCTTCTTTCCAGATCTTGTCATCATAAAGAAGTAAATGAGATATAACACATGGTCTCTTCTGGAGGCCAGTTGTCAAGTCTGTCAGTGGACAGACTCATCCAGAGAAATGATCTAAAGGACACTGAGCAACAGCTTGGGAAAATAATAATAATTAAAAAATAAACAATACTTAGACATACAGTACAGCAGAATCTAAATCCTGACAGTAGTCAAATATGGCCTAGCTCAACAGAGGAACTTGTAGTTTGCTTCCCTTGTGCAAACTGATGATTTCTTACATAGTAACCTGGCCTCTGTCTTCTAGGAGAGACAGTTAAAAAAAGGGAAGGATCACTAAGTTAGTATTCGAGTGTATTTATTTCTATATTTTGATAAGCAACTAGGTCAAAATGGCATGTGGAAAACTAAAGAGGCTGCTCAGAGTACACTGGAGTTAGGACTGTTCTGGGCTGGCCCTATTATTTGGGATTGTTACTTACAGAAATACAGAGCAGAAAAGGAGATGATGTAGTTTATAAATAGAGCTGTCTTTTGGTAATTTTAAATCAGGGAGTAGGGTGTATAAGGCTCCACAGAGCAAGTATTTTCTGATAGGATCGTGGTCAGCTTCTTTCCTTGGAGAAGTCACCGCTTAGGCTTTGCCTGTGAGCAACACTGAAGCAGCAGCTTGAGAAGGAAAGGGGTGCTAGGTTGTTAGCAAAGAGTATGTTCAGATCCATCCGCTGGCAGATGTGTTGCTGTATTTCTTTCCTCTTGGAGCTCGAGTTAAATGCTGTTGTTCCAGCAGCCAAGTTACCATTCCTCCTAAGTCAGATCCACCTAATTCTTTGTTACATAGCTTTCAGAACAGCAAAGGAATTCTCCCCACGCTTTCTACAAGGTATCAATGTTTTTTAAAAAGATATATACTGGAACCCCTCTGGGCATCACGAAGGTGATGCTTAGTATAAGACTCTTACTTTCTTTTTTCCTTTTTCCTTTTTCCTTCCCTTTCCTTTCCTGTGTTTGGGACAGAGTCTCACTCCGTAGCCGGCTAGCCTGGATCTTGATCCTTCTGCCTCAGCCTACTGGAGTGCACTTTCTTTCCCTTTTTACTTAATCCTGTATCTGCATGAAATCAACCTGGTATTTCCTTTCTGTTTGAGACTCTTCACTTGTTCCATGGCAACTGATGTGTGATAAAGCGTAAACTTTAAAACAAGCCAGTTTTGAGATAAAAATGAATGAGTCTTAAGTTGAAACGTCAGTTGCAAGTCTTCCTTTAGAAAACTGCTCAAAGTTGTTCTGTTTTGTTTTTTTCCTGTCTCCCCTTGGGCCCATGTGTCGCAGCTTAAGGGAGTGGCGACTGCGCTGAGACATGGATAGATGCAAACATGTAGGGCGGTTACGGCTGGCCCAGGACCACTCCATCCTGAACCCCCAGAAGTGGCGCTGCCTGGAGTGCGCCACCACCGAGTCGGTGTGGGCCTGCCTCAAGTGTTCGCACGTGGCCTGTGGCCGCTACATTGAAGACCACGCCCAGGAGCACTTCGTGGAGACTGGACACCCACTGGCCATGGAAGTCCGGGATCTCTACGTGTTCTGCTACCTGTGCCAGGACTACGTACTCAATGACAACCCTGAGGGGGACCTGAAGCTGTTGCGGAGCTCGCTGTTGGCAGTGCGTGGGCAGCAACTGGATCAGCCCGTACGACGCGGGCGCACACTGCGCTCTACCGCTATGGCCCTGGCCCCAGGCCCGGGTGAGGACACGACCCTGCCCCGGGCACCCCGGGGACAGCCGCAGATGCTCGCGGCCCTGTGGCATCGGCGCCAGCGCTTGCTGGCCAGGACGTTGCGGCTGTGGTTCGAGCGCAGCTCACGGGGCCGCGCAAAGCTGGAGCAGCGACGGCGCGAGGAAGCACGGGCACGGCGACGGGAGGAGAAGCGGCGGCTGCTGGAGGAGCTAGCAAGCGCTCCCCCGCGAAAAAGTGCGCGCCTGCTGTTGCACGCGCCACGCCCCACCGTACCCGCGCCCTCCGCACTCAAGTTGCGTGGCCAGCCCGCTGTGGCCCCGGGCGTCACTGGCCTGCGTAACCTGGGCAACACCTGCTACATGAATTCCATCTTGCAGGTGCTCAGCCACCTCCGCAAGTTCCGCGAGTGCTTCTTGAACCTCGACCCCTGCACCACCGAGCACTTGTTCGCCCAGGCTGCCCACCGCAAGGCCCGTCTCTCAGCCCCGGAGCCACCGGTCAGGAGCGACCGAGCTGAGGCTTGCGGGCGCCACGACCTCTGCTGGAACGGTGGGGCCTCTCTCAGGAGGAGCCTGGAGCTCATCCAGAACAAGGAGCCCAGCTCCAAGCACATCTCGCTTTGCCATGAGCTGCACACACTCTTTCGGGTCATGTGGTCCGGTCGGTGGGCGTTGGTGTCGCCCTTTGCCATGCTGCACTCCGTGTGGAGCCTGATCCCTGCCTTCCGTGGCTACGACCAGCAAGATGCACAGGAGTTTCTGTGCGAACTGCTCCACAAGGTGCAGCAGGAGCTGGAGGCCGAGGGTTCTACGCGTCGGATCCTCATTCCCTTCTCCCAGAGGAAGCTCACCAAGCAGGTTTTAAAGGTGGTGAACACCATCTTCCATGGACAGCTGCTCAGCCAGGTGGGTATGTGCCACCCACAGGCAACTATAGATTAGCCAGAATTGATGGTGGCCATTTTGCCTGTTGTTCACAGTGCTGGCCTTATTGTAGAGCGTGCCCCTCTCTCTGGCCAGATTACTGTCAATGAAGACCTGGGTAACCCAGTATGCTCTTTGTTATCATTAATTACGCATGGCTGCCATCCATTCTTTGATCCCTTGTGGGAAACTAAATACAATCTGCGCATAACCCTGGTTCCATAGTAGTGTGAAAGAACATTCTTCCTTCTTTATCTGTAAGGAGGAGGGGTGGCTGAGAGCATGCTGCAGGCCTAGGCAAGCCACTTTCCTGTTCCTCGTTGTCTTTTATTTCCCAGGTCTTTAGCCATGTTGGGACCTAAGCAGAGGTGCATAGTAAGGCCTTGTGAGAACATGCAGGAAGAATTTTCATAAATGGGAAGATTTAGAAGATTCAGGCAAGGTTTTGTGTCTCTTCAGAATTTTGGAACTGTTGAGTGAGAAGGGAAAAGAGTTCACTGAGGCTTTTTGAAAGCACGTGCAGTGCATCTGGGAGGGTAAAGTGGGAGAAAACACATGACCGTTGCTCTGAAACTATGTGGACAGACGACCCAGGAAGGGGTAAGATGCAAGTTGGCAGCACAGAAGAACCCAGGTCAAAAGGGGAAATACGAGGATGTGAGATGCAGACACAGCTGCGAACTCTGTGTCTAGACCAACAGCTTGGCTGCCTCCACACTAACCTGCAGCCTGTGGAGCACAACAGTGCTAGGGCGAGTGCTAGTGCTAGGCAGCGCTCCGAGTTGAGCTGCGTAACATGGGCATAACACATAGTTCATTCAGTAACCACATAGTAGTGAGAACTGTATGCCAGATGTCATCTAGTTCTTGTCATTAAGTTCTATTTATTTTTTTATCTTATTTTATTTATTACATATTTAGTACAGGGTCTACAGGGTCTCACTACACAGATCAGACTCAGTGATCATTCCTGTTTTTCAGCCTCCCAAGCACTAGGTTTACAGGTGATCGCCACCATGCAGTTTCACTTGCCATCTCAGTGCACCCCAGGGGTGGGGCTGGCACAGCATGCCAGGGATGGAACCCTGGTTCCTGCATCTGCCTGAACAGGCGCTTTAATCTGCTGGAGCTATCCGGCTGGCGCAAGTTCTGTTTACTTTTTAATATTTTATTTTATTTTTTAAAAATTGGTCGTCTTGTCTTGGTAGTTATGTTGCTGTATAAAACAAGAAAGATGTATATGGGAACCGTAAAAATTATATAATCTGTAATCTTTTCCTTCTAGGTCACATGTATATCATGCAATTACAAATCCAATACTATTGAGCCCTTTTGGGATCTGTCCCTGGAATTCCCTGAGCGCTATCACTGCATAGAGAAGGGATTTGTCCCTTTAAATCAGACAGAGTGCCTGCTTACTGAGATGCTGGCCAAGTTCACTGAGACAGAGGCCCTGGAAGGGAGAATCTACGCTTGCGACCAGTGTAACAGTGAGTGCTCCGTGGAGGATTTGGGAGGGTGCAATGGGAAGAGTAGCTTAAGGTTCTGCTTTTGCACCTTTTGTCAAAAGGAACACTGATAATAGTGACTGGTCCTAATCCATCGTTTAAACATCCCTGTCTTACGTTTTCTAGGAATAAACAATACGGGTTTTTTATATTAAGAATAAAAGCCTAGGAAGTGTGCCTCCTTTTGTTCCTCACAGTTGGCATTAGTTGTCTTGATATATTTGGAAGTGGGTCCTGAAAGAGGTTCTGGGGATGTTAGCACTCAGCTTCAGAGTGCTACGGGGTCCTGATTAAATTCCTGAATGTCATGGCAGAGTATAGCAGTTCTTATGTAATCTAAATCCAGGTGACATAGCCTCTTTGAGAAGTGTGGTGTCAGAACAGCATTATTTTTGTACCAAATTGGTAGGTTTAAATGTCAGAAGTGATACTAAAAATCAGTACAGTGATGCTAAAGACCAAGACAGTAGGTCTAAAGATGCCCAATGGCAACTTCCTATTTTCAGCATTTGCTTCTTCATATGCTTGAAAAGTTCACATTTCAGAGAAGTCATAAAACAATGTTTGTGTATCACTGCTTTCATACTAAATTGAGGCTTTTTCCATTTGGTGATATGGGCATCTTATGTCTTACCACAGTGACGGGTAATGCATCTTCCAGCTCAGCAGATGTACAGGAAATGCAAAGCAAATACAGGGAAGCTCATAAAGTTTTTTTTTTTTAAACTGTCTTTGGTACAGGGTCTCACTATGCAGCTCAAACTCGTAGTGATCCTCCTGTTTTTAGCTTACCCAGCGCTGGGATTCTAGGTGTGTGCCACCATGCTTGGTCTCAGTGGCCAGCTCAGCATACCTGGCGGCGGGGCTGATGTGGCATGTGGTGCTAGGAATGGAACCCCAGTCCCTGAGCTTGCTTAAGCAGGCACTTAGTCTCTAAGCTATTTCACCAGCCCTATCATAAAAGTTTAACAATTGAAAGTATATAGTGGATTGTGCAAAGACCTAGACATCTACTTGCAGCCATGGGGCCAGCCAGATAGCTCAGCTGATTAAAGTGCCTGCTTAGGTAGACGCAGGGACCAGGGTTCCATCCTTGGCATACCATGCCAGCCCCGCCCCCGGGGCACACTGAGACTGCAATTGAGACTGGGCATGGCGGCACATGCCTGTAATCTCAGCACTTGGGTGGCTGAAAACAGGAGGATCACTACAAGTCCGATCTGTGTAGTGAGACCCTGAAGACCCTGTGCTACATACATTTTTTTAAAAATTGCATCCATATATTAGTTGAGCCTATAACATGGTTGTTATGCCGAGGATTGAACCCAGGGATTCATACATCCAAGACCGGTGCTCTGCCACTGAGCTATATTCCAACTGAGACATGGCCTTTTAAAATGGTAAATTGTGGAAAACCTATTCTCTCTTAGAAAAATCAGGGCAAAAGTAAAATAGTCAGACTTGATAGGTTTTTGCTTTTTCCAAATTTGAGATATTATGCTTGGCTAATTATAAACCCACCGTCCTATTCCATTTTGCTATATAGAGGCAGATAAATTAAATTGTTTTATTAGAATAGTATTTATAAAGAAGTTATGTTTATTTATTGTTATTGTTATTTTTTAAATGGTGGCCCATAAAGCTTTTTACTTGTAAGGAACAAAAGAGTGTTAACAGCTTTAATGCTATTGTTCTGGATATGGTGGAGGAGACAAGCAGTACTTTCATTTATTTTTGCCAGGAAGAACTGTTATTGTGGCTGCCAGATGTGCGAGTTGATCAGGGTTTCTTTAGGCAGGTGCAGATGGTGACAGGGAAGGAAAGCTGAGGTGAGAGGCTGAGATACACTCATCTGTCGCTTGTGGGACTTCCGAATTGCAAGTCTTCTGCTCCGTGTGGCCATCTTCATCAAATGGAGACAGAATTGATCGATCTCAGTTGAATCAGTAATTTCTTTTCCTTCGTGAATTTCATTTTAGAGAAACAAAGCCAGATCCGACTTTGTGTTTCTCTCAGCTCACATACTCCCTCTGCTGAGCGTGGCAGTCACTGCCAGCTTCCGAGCAGGGCTGCAGTAATTTTCAAAGATCTGGGAACAGGAATAAAAGGGGGCCAGCCTCCGTCCTGAATGCTCCTCTGTTCCTGCTCCGCATATCACAACTGCAGGTCCTGGTGAAAGCGCTGCTGGGCACACTAGGCCTGCTACCGCCCATTGTAGGCAGTTACACCTCCACAGTTCACTGTCACCCAGCTGTGCTTTGCCACCTTCCCTGAGTGCTGCAGACCAGCTTTGGAATCAGATGGAAGGCTTCCCCTGCACTGAGACCAGGACAGCAATAGGTCAGAGATAGTTGGCAGGCCCCTCATTTTTTAGTTGCACCCCTGTATCTCTGTAAGCTCAGTAAACACTACAGTAGTCTTCTGGTGGAAATTAAGAGGATGTTAGTTCAATTGCTGATGTGTAAATAATTTAAAAATGCAGGACCAGGGCTATAGCTTAGCAACACAAGGGTCTGCCTGACAAGTGCAAGGTCATTAGCTCCATTCCTGATACTAAAAAAAAAAAGGAAAGGGGACAAAAAAAAAAGAAAGAAAAAGAAATGTGTTTCTTCCACAGTTCAGTAGCTTTAGAAACAAACTCAGAGCCAGAACACTGGTTCTGGGTTGGGCTAGGTGACCTTAGCTGGCCTCCTAGCCTTGTGCTGATGGCGGGTACTATACCTCTACCTAAGAGCTATTTCAAAACTTAAGTATGGCATAAAATCGCAGAACCAGCAAAAGTTACTTTCTAAGTGGTGTATGTCATGCTCAAATCATGCTGATAAAATCTGTTTAAATATTCTGTCCTTTGGTAATCTTATCCTTTTTATCTTTTTCCTAAGCCTCAGCTATATGTAGCAGTCACCATTTTACTAGTGAGGAAACTGAGGTCCAGAGTTTTGTTAGCACACACCTCCTGTGAGTGGGAAGTTGAGTTAGAACTATCTAGTAAAAACAAAAAGCCTTTTAAAGTTACAGTGCAGGGCAGGGGAGATAGATCGGCAGTCTAAGCACCTGCCTGGCAAGCACAAGGATCCAGGTTCAATCCGTGGTACCGTATGTGGTGCTGGCCCTGGAAACACTGTGCCAGCCACTAAAACCGGGTGTGGTGGTACACGCCTGTAATCTTAGCACTGGGGAGGCTGAGACAGGAGGATCATTATGAGCTATTTAGCGAGACCTTGAACCAAATAAATAAATAATAAAATAAAATTACAGTACATCACAGTTTTAGTTATCAGTATAGTCAATTGTCTAACACTGTTGCACTGACCATTTGTTATTGTCCTGTTAGTAATCCATGGCATCTGGAATCTGCCATCCTGAAGTCAGACCAATTATGAAGTTGCTGTTGGCAAAAATTTGAAAGGAGGTGTATCCAAATTAGGTCTGGTTGCTTATGACATCAACCCAAGTATCAGTGGCTTAAAATGAAGCGACATTTTATTGTTCTGTTAGGTAAATGAAGTCAGGAGCTAGCCTTGTGGCCACATGGTCATCAGGGACCCAAGCTCCCCTCTTTTGTTTGGTTAAACTGGTGCAAGGCCTCCATCCTTGAGGTAACTTCAGGGTCCCATAGGAATTATACCAAACTATAAGGAGGAAAAACAGATAACTCTTGTATAGCCAGTGTCAACTCTGTCACACTGTTGCAGTGACTATTATGTCCTTGAGTCAGTTTTCTCTTTCAGTAGCCACTCCAAGAGTCAACCCTTTCATCTTAGCCAGAATGCCAGAACCACACCATTTAGACCTGTGAGGCTGGATCACGTTACTGCCCCCAGTAACATTGAGGTTTAAGTCCTGAGGCAGGAGGAGATGCATACCGAGCTGCAAGTCATTATCTGCTATCTCAGGGAAAGAACACAACTCTTCTCAGCCTCTGTCTTATGCTTCCAAACCATATAGGCAAGCGACGAAAATCCAACCCCAAGCCCCTTGTTCTGAGCGAAGCTAGGAAGCAGTTAATGATCTACACACTACCTCAGGTCCTCCGGCTGCACCTTAAGAGATTCAGGTGAGCATGCACGGGGAGTCCCTGGGCTGTAAGCTGTGGGATGGTTACCCCAAAGGTTTGGAGAGGGCAGGTGTGTTCTTCTGTGCTGGGAGAAGCCATTCCTTTGAGAGTGAACAGTTCTCTCCTGGCAAGGCATGCTGGCTTCTACATTTCCTTGTCTGGTCTGCACTGCTGTCTGCTTGCAAACCCTCTAGCCTTGCTTGGGCTAATGTGGATCCTTTTTTAGGATGAAGTATACAATAATGTGGGAAAAAAGCAAGCAGCAAACTCTGAAAAGCTTGGTGCTTGAGTTGCCTGTTAAACCATCTCTAGGCTCAGAGTCATAGCAAATCTATGTGGAATTGATGACTGCCAGTTTTTGATGGCAAGGCAAGCCAGAAGTTCTCCGTTATGCCTCACTCTCCTATGACCGCGCGTGCCAGTTTTCACTAGTAAGAAGTTTATGCCCATGTTCTAGGTGGTCTGGCCGTAATCACCGTGAGAAGATTGGGGTCCATGTCGCCTTTGAGCAGGTATTAACCATGGAACCTTACTGCTGCAGGGACATGCTCTCCTCTCTTGACAAAGAGACCTTTGCCTATGATCTCTCCGCAGTGGTCATGCATCACGGGAAAGGGTTTGGCTCAGGACACTACACAGCCTATTGCTACAACACAGAGGGAGGTGCGTGCGCTTTGCTCTGTGGGGTGGGGACACGGAAGAGGGTTGGTCTGTCCACATTCGATTGCTTTCCTTTTATTTCCATTCCATGGGCCACCGGGGGGAAATTACATACAGTAAAGCCCAGTGGAAAGAATTGTGAAAATTGACTTCATATTTTGGATCTGTGCCACCTACCGACCTGAGCTCGTTCTAAGGATGCAAAGGAGCTGACACAGGTAGAAGTGCTGGGGGCAGTGCTGAGCACACTGTGCTCGTTCGGCCGGTGTTGGGTTATTACAGTATTACCTATAGTGCTGGTTATTGTTATGCTCACTCTGGTAGTGCTGCTTCTGCAGATCCCAGCTTGATTACACATAAGCAGTGGAACCTGTGTAACTTCATGCAGCTATGCTGTGACTCTCACCGAGCCTCACTCATAATAAAGGTGGGGACATGGCTGGGAATTTCCTGTGTCCTCACATCCCACCTGTACCCAGGGAAGAATGGGGATGTAAGGGTTCCCAAGTGGACCTTCTAGCTACTGCCCTGTAGGCAGCACATGTTCCATTCTGAGCCCCTGTGAACAGATTTTTTCATTTGTGGACATTTCCTGTATCCTTCCCTTCTGTTTCTGTTCCTATCCTCCTTTCCCACTGCTTAGTGCCCAGTATCCTGGCTGGCTCTGTAGAAGGCTCTGGTGGACAATGGAAAGCCGGAGTAAAATGAGACAAAAACCCTTACGTGTTGGCATTGGGTGTGGTGGGGTTAAAGCCTGTGGTTGCAGGAAGCCTGGTGCCATTCACCTGTCCCTTTCCTTGTCCTCAGGAATCAAAGGGCCGCTGTGCCTTTCTGCACTCCTGGTTCTGTATCCAACTGGAAATGTGCATTGGGTAGTCACTTTCTCTTTCTCTCCTTTGATCTCCTAGGTTTTTGGGTCCACTGCAATGACTCAAAGCTGAATGTATGCAGTGTCGAGGAGGTGTGCAAAACCCAGGCCTACATACTTTTTTACACTCAAAGAACAGTGCAGGGCAATTCAAGATTCTCAGAAACCCATCTCCGAGCTCAGGTGCAGCCCAGCAACAAGGATGAAGGCCGACCTCAGAGCCTCCCCTGAGCCAAGGCAGCATCGCAGACTGGCTGGCTGTCCATCTGTTGGTGTCCATTTATCTGTCCTTGCATAAGACATAAAGGTTACTGCAGGAACAGATTGCTAGGTTTGCTACACTGGGTCTAGAGTAGAAGGTGCCAGGTGACTCGTGTCCTACCAGAACTTTTGTAGTCACTTGCTTTGAATGCATTTGGAAATGTCCTCCTTTCCTGAAACAAAAGGAGTGACTTCTGTGAAGAGCATTTCATCAGTTGCTTCTGAATAGAGGGATCCGGGTAGAGAAAAGAGGGGTAAGTTGATCATCCAGCCGGGAAAACTGCAGGGTTCTCTCCCTTCCGTGAGTCCCCTGCTACTCAGACCCTGCCTGCAGTGCGGGAGGAGCGCCCTTGAGGTGGGGCCGGCAGGCAGGATGCTAGAGGGGGTTGGTTTCAAGGTGGGAGGCAAAGCGGGAGGGCTTATTCCCTTAAGAGAAGTAGCCTTCAAAGGTTGAGAACTTGCAGGGCAATTCTCTTGGGGCTAGCAGTTAAGTGGAGGGAGAGGTACAAAGCAAAGGTTTTTGCATGTCACAGCCTGCCCACTGCTGCTGTCATCTATTGTTCCCCACTATGACAGTTCATAGAAGGAATCGAAGGGCTAGCGTGTGTTCTTTACTGCACACTGAGCCAAAAGTCACCAGTGGCTGTTCCAGCTCTGCAGCAGGTCCCTGGCTCAGGACTAGGGCATGCTCAAGATCCTGCTTACACCTGTCTGGCAGTCAGCTGTCGGAGGCTTTCAGAGTGCAGAGAGTGGGCCAGCCCCTCCCCATGCCTATGCCTGTTTCCACTTGGGCATGTGTGCAGCTTCTCCAGCATAGCAGTTCCTGTTTGCGCCTGAGAGTGAGAACACTGGCGCTCTTAAGATTAGGGTTGTGGAAATTGCTTAGGAATCTACCCAGAGGTGTCTACCTTGTAGCTGATGGCCCTGGCCTGTTTGCTTCCCAAAGCTCCTCCTCCCTACTGTGTGGTGCCCACCTGTCCTCAGTGCCTCAGAGAAGCAGCAGGCATGCCCGCCCTGTGCTCAGTGCTAGTAAGATCCCTTTCCTCTTTAAATTGGGTCCATTCTGAGTGGAGTGAGGTTGCCCAACAAAACCTTCCTTGCCACCAGGCTCCAGCCTCCCCTTCCTCTTGGCCTCACTGGGGATGGTGAGGCCAGCCTCTCCATCGCTGCAGTGCACTGCGGCAAGTGGGCTGCCTTCGGAAGAATGGATGGATACCTTAATATCCGAGTTCAGGTGGAGGCAGGCACGAGAGGGAGCTCGGGAGGGCTGGGCCATGGGGAAGTGAGGCTAGTGAACGAGGGGTATAGCTCTGGCAGTGCTAACAAGCCACATTTCCCTAACAGATTGTAGCATTTGCTGTTGACCTCTTTTGCGGTGAACTCTGCCATGGGACCTGCCAGACAGCACTCAGGCATGGAGGAAATTCATACAGAAAATGGCTCACCCTGATAGGGAAGGAGTGACTGTATTTTAAACTTGCTTTCTCCAACACTGTGAGGTTTCTATAATATTAGCTTTTGTTTGGAAGCGATAGCGTATGGCATTTTTATGCTGCTGCGTTTGTCTGCTGCAGGCTTTTGTGTAAGTGCTGTCTCCGAGCGCCCCCTCCTGGACACTCGTATAAAAGTGTCACAGCTGCCTGCACTCCCACCATGTTTCTGGGTTGCTTTGGCTGGCGAGGATTTGTGCTGGGAAAGCCCATGAACGTGAGAGGAGTGGAAAGGGAAGTTTAGATAGTGCCTCATCATGAATCCTGTTTATAATTCTAGAACGAGAACCTCCAAGACAAGCACCTCACCCCTAGAGCTGCCCAGGGGGAAACACATCATAAAAACAATAATTAAAAGATCTTCAAATTTAATTTTTAAAAATGATTTATGCCAAATACTATACAGATTAAGCAGGTTAAGAATTTTGTAAAATAAGTGCTTAATACACTAGAGCACCCCTGTGTGAAATTGATAAAACCATGTACGAGTTGGAACAGAAACCAGTGTCAAGAGTTCCCTGACTACACCTAGTGAAGGTGACCCCTGCATCCTGGCCCTCAGGTACCAGAAGCCACAACACTGGATGTTGCTATTACGTGAGCACTTAGGAGATTTTTATAACAGAAGAGTTGTCCACTGCTTGAACCAGTGGCTTTTGTGAGGAAAATGTCCCACTGCCTTTATTTATACATTGAAGTAGATGAATGTCTATTGCATCTTATATTGAAACATTCTAAAGAGAAAATAGAACCAGAACAGGTAGACGTTGATTAGCTGCTGCCAAATGAAGCTCAAGACCTTCTGCTGAATTTTCAGGGGCTTGCTTTTCTCCCAGGGTGGGTAGTGGAAGTCCTGCTCTAGGAACCCTTGGCCATTGGCTGGTGTGTTTACTTGTTGCCCTCAGGAGCTGAGATGAATGCACCCTGGCCCTCAGAAAAGATTTTTTACCTCAGTCCAGCCTGACCCTCAGACCAGTGCTTGCCTGACAGCAGCACCCGTGCTAGCATGAATACTGTTGGGAACGCCCTTGGCAGTAGCAGCGAAGCTCTTGGTCCAGCCCCTCCCGGGCTGGGGCAGGGACAGTGCTGCACTGTGAACAATTTCCAGGCATCTCTTCCAATGTCATGAATAAAAGTAGAAACTGTACAAGTGTTAATGTGTCCTATGGACTCAATAGCAGAGTTTATTTTTGTTTTTAACTGTGAGGCATCTAGAGTCAATGATTGTATCAGTTCCTTGCTCTGGCTGTGCTTGCAGCTCCATCCAAGTACAAAGGAAGGACCCATGTGGTGGCTTGGCTAGCAGTGGGGTGTCCCCTAGCATGAGCCCAAGAAAAGTGACAGTAGTGTGGAAGGAAAACTTGGTTGGGGGTTGGGGTGGGGGTGGGGGAGAGGGGTGGGGGCATCCAAGGAGGGAGAAAGGGAGTTTGTTTTATTGATAAAGCTTTGTGAACTAATTTTATACAATTCATACAATTTGGTGCCTTGTACTCAATTATGGTTTGCATGAGACTGAAAAGATTAAGGAAAAGGATTCCTTCTTGTCATTTCAAGTTGCAAATGGGTCTATGTAGTGTTTAAAGGACATTTGGTATCACAGACTTTTTAAAAGCATTTCGTATCTTGTGTGTGAGTGCAAATTATTCTTACCAGCAAGTTCTGAAATGTTCTTGTAGTGTCCAGATTGTCTATTTGTGATTCCTCATCAATGACTTTCAAGGCAGACTGTGCCCTGCTGCTGTTCCCCTCCCCCATGTGTTCCAAGCATTAATGCTGGCCTTTTCATATCAGGGTGGAAGGCTGCCCCTCCTTACGTGTACTGTGTCCCTGTCTAGGGTTCTAGCTTAGGAGTGAAAGGGTTGCTTTTCCAGCCAGTTGGAGAGCACAAATGACCAAAAAGGCCTTTTAGTTTTTATCAAAACAACAACTGATGCTAGACAACTTACAGTAGAAGTCAAAGTGGTCCCTCCTGATGTGGTCCTCTCATTGGCTCTAAGTTCTTTTGCACAAGGTATCAGGAAGCAGCGTGGAAACGGCCCCTTCTATATGAACCTTCCCGTGGTAAGGCAAGCCAGTGCATTGTGCAGAATGCAAAAGAAATGACAGAAAGGAGAAGCCCCTGGCCAGCTCTCCATGCTGCTTCCCGAGGCGGGCACTGACTGGGCTGGTCTGCGTAGCTCCCCACAGGGCTGCCCTTTTATCCATCCAAGCATAAGGTTTCCACAGAACTCATGAGACTTCACACCAAAGTTCACTTTTCTAAGCACATGTGATCACTGGGCCTCTCGTCCTGGTTACTGGACACACTAAGTGGAGAGTTCTGTCTCTGGGGTAAAACTTGGTACTGCCACTTAATTTTTTACCCAATAAGTATGCTAGGTGGTTCAGATTCCTTTTAAAATCAGCACTAAGAAAGCGCCTTCTAAATAGGACTATGAGCTTTGTACCTTATATGTTTAATGACCATTCCTTGGTCTAGGGCTGTGACTTTAACCTCTATGTACTCCTTCAACCTACAGTCATTCTACTTGCATTGCAGCTACTACAGCATTGAACTAAGCTGTTGTGTTTGTGGGCTTTTTCCACACTTCCATTAGTGTATTTCATTCAAACACAGCAAGCTGGGGGAATGTAGCTCAGCAGTAGAGTGCTTGCTTAGCATTCGTGAGGCCCTCGTTCTGTGCTCAGCATCACACAAGTAAAAAAAATAAAATCCAGCTAGCCAGAAACTTTCTGGAGGATTTTGTGTTAATGAGCTAGGGCTAAAAGTGTAACAGGATTTAAAATGGACCTCCCAAGGTGGATCGTAGCTCACGCCTGTAATCCCAGCACTTGGGAGGCTGAGGCAAGAGGATCGTACAAGTTTAAGACCAGCTTGGGCTACAAAAGTGAGCTTGAGGCCAGCCTGAACTTCATAGCGAGACCCTGTCTCAAAAAGACAAAAAAATAAAATAGACCTCCCAGGGCTAGGGGGAGATAGCTCAGCAGCATACGTGCCTGCCTGGCAAGTATAAGGTCCTAAGTTCGATCCCTGGTACCAGGGAGAAAAAAAGTAAAATGAAATTCCCTTAAAAAGCTGTATTGCAAAGATGAAAACCAGCACTTTTATCCACAGAATTACTGTCCTTCAGTAACTCAGAGGCTGAGGCAAAATGATCACAAGTCTGAAACCTGCTGGGGCTACACAGTGGAACCCTGCCTTACAAAAAAAAAAAAAGTACATTTGGTATTAATTATATTTACTCAGTTGTTATCACTCTGAGGAAGTAAACCAGTTTAAATGAAACTTTTCCTAGCCAGCATTATGGCTTTAAAAACTATCCCAACAGTAAATACAAGTACTTGACACTAAACATTAAATTTTGAGGGGCCGGCAAGATGGTTCAGTGGTCTAAAGCGCCTGCTTAGGAAAGCTTAGGCAACTACAGGGGCTGTGGTTCGATCCCTGGCACCACATGCTGTGCCAGCCCCTCCCCCAGGGCAGGCTGAGCTGGCCATAATAAAATAAATAGTAAAATAAATAAACATTAAATTTTGAGTAAAAAGCCAGGCATGCTGGTACATGCTAGTAATCCCAGCACTTGGGAGACTGAGGGCAGGAGAAGAACTATAAATTTGAGGCCAGCCTGGGCTACAAAATGAGACCCAGTCTCAATAAATGAATAATTTTGGGGTGAAATTTATGCTTTTGGAAACTGCAACGTGTGTGTGTGTGTGTGTGTATGTATATAGTACAGGGTATACAGTGGCCCACCACAGATCAGACTTGTAGTGATCCTCCTGTTTTTCAGCCTCCCAAGTGCTGGGATTACAGGCGTGTGCCATCACGCCCAGGCAATTGCCTTCAGTGCGCCCCGGGGGCTGGACCAGCAGGCGGGGATCAAACCCCCAGCCCCTGCGGTCTCTCTAAACAGGCGCTTTAATCCACTAAGCTATCTGGCCACCCTGTATCTTAATTATTGCTAGATTTTGATTTTCAACTTTGGAAATTTTTAATCAATTAGATCCATACAATTATGACATCAGGTAGGAGACTAAAGATTTAACCCGTTCCTATAATGATCAGGAGCGGCTGGTATTTTGGGTCTTAGCAGTGTGGCTTCATACCAGCCAGATGGGGTTTGGTATCTATTCAGTAATGGCAGGACCGGCCAAATAGTTCAGCATATTAAACTGCCTGCAAGCAGGCACAGGACCCAGGGTTCAATCCCTGGGCCTACTGTACTGGGCCCCACCCCCAGGGCATGGTGAGAGCAACTGAGACTGGGCGTGGTGAGCGCACCTGGAATCCCACTCTTGGGAAGCTGTAAACAGGCAGATCACTATGAGTCCCATCTAGTAGTGAGACCCTGAACACCCTGTCCCTATAGACCCTTTCCTAAAAATACAAAAAAAGAAGTCATAGTATCTGTTCAATGGCTTAAAAATCTCTGTTCTGAAAATTTTTTTTAAAAAAATACTTTTCTGGTCACTACCTTGGCTGTGATGGCTTTAAACCTAAGCTTTGGGCCAGGGAGATAGCTCATTGGCATAAACACCTGCCCAGCATGCACAAGGTCCTGAGTTCAAAACCCTAAGCTTTGCTCTCATGCATTATTCATCTTAATAATCAGTTACCACATAACTCTTGCAGAGTATGTGTGATCCCAGAACACAGACTCTGAAGGGTCTTGGTTTCCATATGAGGCCAACCCCAAGGCTAAAGCTCGTAATTCGCTTTTTTCTTTTGGTGATACCAGGGATTGAACTCAGGACCTTGAGCTTGCCAGGCAAGCACTTACTCCACTGAGCTATGGCCCCAGTCCCTCATAATTTGTTACTCTTTATCAGACAGGCTATGTATTTTGATATTTATGAGAGAACAGGGCGAGGTGGGTGGCACATCCCAGCACTCAGGTTGACACAGGAGGAAGGCTGAGAGTTTGAGGCCAACCTAGACTATAAAGTGAGTTCAAGGCCAGCCCCAACTACACAGTAAGACCTTATTTCTAAAAACAAAAACTCAACAGAGTAATGGTGCTTTTTTAACATATAAAAAGAATCATTCTTGGGCTGGCCAAATAGTGGATTAAAGTCGCCTGCAAGCAGGTGCAGGGGCTGGTTCGATCTAGCCCTGCTCCAGGCTGCGCTGTGGAGACAGCAATTGAGACTGGGCGTGGTGACACATGCCTATAATCCCAGCTCTTGGGAGGCCGTGCACAGGTGGGCCTAAACACTGTGTAGACCCTTCCCTAAAAATAAAAAAATAAAAAATAAATCATCCTCAAAGAGCTACTCTTTTCTCCTCCTGCTACTGGGAGTCAAACCCAGGGCCTGTGCACACAAAGCACACACTGCCACTGAACCACACCCCCAGCCCTCAGTCAGCTCAATCAGATTTATGCCAGAAAGATCAAGACTGTTCTGTCCTGTTTATCTTTAGTGAATAAAGTGTCAGACATCACCTGTCAGCTGTAACAAGCCACAGGGTCCAGTTATACTTAGCAGCTTTCAGATTCATGTCCTTAATACTACACTAGTCCATAAGAGATGTGGCCCATAAAAGCAGTGTATTTTAAATGCTAGTATACTGACTAAAGAAAAATCATTCCAAGAACCTTTTATGTTTCCACCTCAATGGCCACATGAGCTTTCCATGTCAGTTCTTTATATATTCCCTTTCCAAAGAGCCCTATGCCTCTGGTGGCATGACTACAGATTTTAGGGTCAGAAACAGCAGTGTCACTTTAGTGCCTGCTGCCAGGTGTGCTTCCAGCTTACTCCAGCCACACGGCCCTTTCTGCCACCAAGCCTCATTCTTTCCCAGTAACAATGCCTCTCTGGTGCCTGGAAAACCCACCTGGTGCACTAAAATGCTATGCAACACCAAACAGCTTCTTCCCCTTTATTGGTCAACAACAGACATTCCTCAGAGTAAGCTTCCTGTTATGTTAAGAGTCAGTGTAGTGTGGGTGGTCCCAGTGTCTATTTTTTTTTCCTTTAAATTGAGGCAAACCACCTTCATTACAAACGATGTTGGCACTTGTTCCTGTCTTTCAAGTGTGAAATATAAATCATGTTTTTATGATTTTTGTAAATCTTGACTTTTTACGCCTTGTTTTGTAAGCAGAAGTTTCTTATTAAAAGAATAAAATGCTGTATCTTTGTGTACAGTCTTTATTTCAAATATTTGTTAAAGCACCATTAGTGCTCCTTAGGACGTAGCAATGATTGCCCCCTACAGAAACAGGCTATGTACAGAACTTTATAGAACAGAGGCAACACTAGCTGTGGCCGGCTGCTAAGCGGAGAGTGCAGTTCGAGGAGGGAAGAGAAGAGAACGGGCCCCTATGAGTCAACTTCAGCTGCCATCAGTGTATCTTGTGCTGGTCACGGACTGTAGGTTCTCATTTTGGAGGGTTTGGCTACAGTGTAGGAATTCATTTCCCTGCGATCAGATGACAACAAGTGGCATCAGAAATGGCACAAAATTGCTAAAAGATTCAAATACCCTCAACATCTAGAAACACAGGAGAGCCAAGAGTTTTTACATCAAGCATCTTTCCTCCATCTGTGGAACAATTGACACATCATTGCTTCTCTCAGCCCCAAGAACTAGGACTGGTGGATAAGTGGTTAAGTGCTTACCTATTGGGCTACACCCCTGGTTGAGGTGCCATTAGATCAATGTCACTCAAGTTCCTGGCCAGCCAAACTCCTGCAGCGAAGAGTCCCAAATTGAGGATCAAGTTCCTGGGCACAGAATGTATTTCATTAACCTCATGGTCACCGCGTCACTTGTACGGTTAATGAAAAATCTAGGAAAAGTCTTCCCATCACCACTTTCCGAGGCGACCTTAAATGGTTACAGTTGGGCGTGTTACCCAGTACCCACATGGGAATGTGGAGTTAACTTTCCCAACTAGGGCAGAATCAAATGCCACGTTCAAATAAGCATTCGTTCAGCGCTGCAAGGCCTGTTTGTGTTGGGGTCTCCTCCCCTGGGGCCTCCTGGTTTGAACCACATTCTACGCAGATTAAAGCTATGTGACACACCGACTTTGCCACAAGGGAATTTTCCCGGTCAAGAACCTCAGCAAAAAAAAAACAAAAAAAAAAAACACACACCTCAGCAAAGCACACCAGGAGCCAGGAAGAGCCCACACTGTTGGCACCACACACACACACACGCACCCACTCAGGGACGCATGCCTCGCCACGAAGGGGAACACAGGAGCGGGTCCACACGAGGGGCGGGGGGGCCAAGCTCCCAGCCTTGGTTACCTCCGGAAGTCATTCCTATCGGTGGCAAAGCGGTAGACGCCCCGCAGCCAGTCTCCCACGTTGTCCGGAATTTCGGGCGTTTCGTTTGCCGAGCTGACAGCGCCCACCGGGACCCCGCTGGAAGCCATACCAGCACCTCCGACCGCCTTCCAGGCTTCACGCGACGCCCCACAGCGGCGCGCTCTGGGACGCACTTCCGGTGCGGCACTTCCGCCGCCGGCAGAGCGGTGCTCCGCGGAGGCCGATCGCGGCCGCGCGCCCTTGAGCTCTGCGAGGGGAGGAGTGCGGTCCGGCTTCGCAATCGCTGGCCTGTAAGCCACCTCCGGGTGCCTCCAGGCTGCCGGCTCCGTAGACCCCAGCCGTTACCCACGCAGAGTAATCATTTCATTGGCTCCCGCGCACGAAGCCCGTGGGGATGGGATGGCCCGCAGGGAAGCGCGGCTTCGGGGAACCGGGCTACCCGAAAAGTCTCCAAAGTCACTGGACGCGCGGCGCTGACGTGTGCCCCTTCGCCGCCTCCCCCAGGGTGCCCCTAATGCGTCTGGTCTAGATCGCCCCTCCGCCGCCACCGCGGGCCACGTCGCGCTGCTAGCAGACAGAGCAGCGCTTCCCTGAGGCGTCGCTGTCTTCGGGGATCTTCCGGGGTCGGGGAAGGTGCCGGCCTAGGAAGAAGCCCTCGGGTTCTGAGTCTGACGACGAGGAGCAGGTGGGGCAGGAGGCGCATTCCTCGGGGTCCCGGGGCGCGTCCGGGCGGCCTCGTCCTCTAGGGGTGACCGGGTTGCAGCGGGCAACTTGAGCCACGGCGCTCCCTCCGCTGCGGTCGGGTCCGGGCACCCCTGTTCCCGGCCGGGGGCAGAAGCGCGGGTTTCAGACCCCGGCGCCGCGTCCCCGCCCCCTCCAGAGCGCATTCGGCGCCCGACAGCATCGCCCGGTGGGCTCAAGAGGCCCTCTGAGTACGGTGAGAGCTGCGGGTCCTCGAGGAAACGCGGGTGTGAAGTTCGCGGGAAGGCCAGAACCGCTACTGGCGGGATGGGCCGGCGGGGGACCGGGATGGGAGACCCTACCCAGGAAAAGCCCCGCCCCAGCCGCCGCCCCTCGCGCTGTGATCCTCAGCTTCTACTTCCTTACCTGGAGGCGCCCACCCCTCTGGTGGCTGTCGTGAGCCCAACCCCGCCTCTGGGTAGCGGATCTCAAAACAGCTGAGACAGCAGGGGCTGCCTCCCGGCAAGGCATAGCGTCCCCCAGCCAGGGGCCCGGCGCAGTCCTGACAGCAGAAGTGGTTCTCATGCCAGTGCCTTCCCTCAGCCTCCGTGTAGCGCTGGGAGAAGATCAGCTGGGAGAGAGGCGGGGAGTGTTTCCATTCATTCATTCCCTCATTCATCCATCTGGTAACTCCGCCTCAAAATCAGCAGGTTCCCTGGGCTAGCAGGTGGCACAGCCAGAAGGTGGAACCCTGCTCCTGAATCCTAGACCCTATCTCTGTACCACCTCTCATGCAGACCTTAAGGGTCTTTCCAGTATGCTCAGGCACTGCACAGAGCTTCTAGCATACTGAGGTGAGCACCTGTCCAAGCACCCCAGCCCCCGACCAATCAAATGTGAAAGGTTTTGTTTGTGGTGGGGACAGCACAGATAAAAGCAGCAAGTCCCACATGCCCAGGGGACAAGGTGGGAGGTAAGGAACAGGATGGTTCCAGCTGGTTCCAAGTGCTCTCCCACTTACTGGAGAGATTGCTCAGGAGGGCATTGCCTGCCACCTGCTGCAACGGGCCCTGGGCAGACCCCCTACCCTACCCCTTGGGGTTCTACCTGATCGCAAGCTGGGCAGCGCGGCCGCAGCAGTTCAGCATGATGTCGGCCGCAGTAGAGATGCCCCTCGTGATAGAAGTAGATGAGGTGTATCAGGACCTGGCTGCAGGCCTGGCAGGCAAAACAAGCCTGGTGCCAGCAGCGCTGCTCACCCTCAGGGGCTGCAAACACTCCAACTTCTCCTGCCTTCAGCTGCTGCCTGCACTGCTGGGCCAGGGGTAGGGCTGGTCTGAGTCCTGACCACCCTCACATTTCTTCGCTCTCAGCCCCTCCCTGTTGTCGGGCACTGCGGAGGCCCGTTGGTGCTGCAGCCTCCACTAAGACTCCCAAACTTGGTCCCTCCTGTCTCTGACATTTGCCAAATCGTCAGCCCTGGGAGCTGCCCCTTTGGCAGAAATAAAAGGACAAGCAGTAGGGGAAAGGGCAGGCTTGCAGGATAGAGGACTACACACCTTCTCACAGGTGTGTCCTTCCAGCTCAGGAGGTACCAGGTGGGCCACCCCCTGTCCCAGGGCTTTCTCCTTCCGCTGGGCACAGAAGAGCCGCAGCTCAGCCAGCTCATCCTCCCCGAGGGCCAGGCAGTAGCGCTCCTGCAGAGAGAGGCCTCGTGATCGGGACAGCCCCACGAGGAAAGCAGAGAGGGTTGGCTGGAGAATCCTGAAAGGCTTAGGTGCTGGGTGAAGAGGTGGTGGGAGCCCAGGAGACAACAGCACAGACACAAGAGAGGGGTGCAGTGAGGTCCACTTCTGTCTCCCCCCACTGCCCCCAGGAGCCCTAATAGCCCACAGCACTGCCCCTGTCACTTCCTGCCTGGGCATTTTCTCTAATGATTTGTCATACTCCCGTCTTCTTCCTCTATTAAACTTTTTGCCTTCAGGCTGGGACACACAGGGCCTCAATAAAGATGAAGCAACCATGCTCTCCATTTGTCCATTCCATTATTGATATCAGATCCTTCATATCCACTTCTCATTGACTTGAGAAGTAAACTTTGATAGGCAGAGCAGATGCTTCTAGGCCCATCATATAGACGTGAGAACTCAGCCTGATGGGTGGTGTCCCCCAGCTAGTGGCAGGGCTGAGCCTTAAATTCATGTCACCTGACCGGAACCAAGGCCCTTCCCTTCCTATTGTAAATAAAGAGGGATGGAGGGAAGCTGGGCAGGGAGACACACATCGCTGTCCTGTGGAGGGAGCTGCCGCAGGAGGGTCCAAACCCCAGGCCAGTTAGGGGAGAGGCTGGTGTCCCGGAGAGGTGGGTACATGCTTGGAGCTGAACGATCCTGCAGAGAGATGGCAGAAGGGGAAGAGGTGCTATGGTTTTCCCTTCTTTGCTCCTTCATTGCCGCCCTCTAGTCTAATTTAGAGCAACTTCTCAGGCCCAATGCTTAGAGGGTAGATACTGTAGTCCTTCCCAAATCCTCACTGAGCTCAAGGGCAGCAGCTGGACTTCTGCATCTGTGGCACCCCTGGAGGGAACCCCCAAGCCTATGTGAAGCCACCTCCTCTCCTGAAGCCAAAGCCCTTCCATTTGCTTTAACCAAAGACCACCTAGGAGAGGTAAAGCAGATTCATATGAATGAGGCCAAAGCCAAGGCCCCATATTGTGAGGGGGTTGTAGGGACAGGAAGTCCCGAAAAGAGCCAGAAGAACTTGGATACAAGGCAAACTACTTCCCAGTGGGAAAGGGAGGCAGGCCAGAAGACACAGTGGTCTCAGGCAGGGCAGTACTCTTACTACCTGAGCAGACATCTGCGCAGGCCTCATCTGGCAGCTCTGAGTCACTGAGTGGATTGTGGTGACCCTGGCTCCCTAGAGATAGGACTATCCTCTGGGTTGGGCCAGCCAGATTTGAACATTGACACTGATGGCAAAGTCTGCCCGGGACAGTACGAACACCCCCATGCACTGGGCCTCACAGTGTGCTAGGTATTGCTAAGTGTTTTACAGTATAATCTCGGCCCTGCTAACAGCCAGAGAACTTAAGGGCCATTGTCCCTGTTTTACAGATGGCCAAACTGAGGATCCATGAGCACAAATGGCAAACCCAAGGTCAAACAGTAAGTGGCAGAGCCAGAGTCAAGGCTGGGCCTTTTAGCTTAGTTCTTGACGTTCAGAGTCTGGGATCTCCCATGATTGGGTCAGAGAGAGAGATGGTTTGGATATTTTACCTTTATATATGGATTTTTTTTCTTTGTACTAGGAATTGAACTCAAGACCTCATGCTTGGTAGGCATTTTGCCTTTCTGGTGAGACTTTGAGGAGGCTACCTTTTCTGCTTACCTCACAGTCCTTCACCTGGGAAGGCCCCATTGCTCTGTACACACTGTCCCTGTGAGGCTGTTCCTCATCCCTCCCTCCATAACAGGCCACATTTCCAGCTCTGCAGGTTGGGGCTGGCTAAGGAGCCCCTCATCCCAGGAGCCCCTGCAGCCTATCTGACCCACACCAGTTTTGGTTCCCCTGAGCTCCACAGGAACACTGGGTGCTCAAAATTTCACACCTCGTTCCCTTTGCTCTCTGCCTCTCTCTCAACTCCTCTCTTATTCCACAAGTTTCCCAAGGACAGAAAAGTTGTGGCTTCTACCAAGAGAAGCATTTTTTTTTTCTCTCCCTCTTTTGCACTGCTGGGAATTAAGGCCAGGACCATGCATGTTAGACGAGTGCTGCTGTGAGCTGTGTCCTTAGCCTCCACCATGCAACTTCACAGGATAATCTTGGTTTCTAAAGCTTTCCTTCCTGAAGTCCTGATGGGACCACAGTATTCTGGAGATGGTGAGTGACTGTCAGAGTAGAGGTGAGCTGTGCACTCCAGGAGCTCCTAGGCTAGTGGAGGACAGAATGCACCCGACAGGACCAAGCCAAGCTCTGGGCAAACACACACACACACACACACACACACACACACACACACACACACACACACTGGCAACATGAACCACAGCAAACGTTTACTCAGTGCCTGAGACTATTCTAGAACCTTACATAATATGGTTCATTCTTAGAATAATCCTATGAAATAGCTTCCATTGTCTCATTTTGCACTTGAACCTGATTAATTAACACACCCAAGATCACACCAGAAAGCTTTAGGAGGCCTCAAGTTTGGCCCCTAACAGTTATGGTGCCTCCCAGGCCCACACCCTCACCACCCTCTCTTCAGAGGTCCTGTGACACCCTTCCTCCTTCCTGGCCCCCACACCCACCTGCTTCCTTTCTGTTCTGTCCCCCAGGTCAGGTTTCCTGTGGAAAGTGACCAGAATGGACTGTTCACCCTCAGGGCCAAGAGCAGCCACTTCTAGCACCTCCGTCCCTGCTCAGGCAGCAAATAAGGACAGGTGATCTGGAGTCCCTGAGGGGGACTGGCATCCTCTCCGAGGTCAACTGTAGTTTGTCCGTCCAGGATCAGCCCTCCAGCCACTCATTTAACCCATGTCCACCTTACTAACCTGCCCAATCACTCCCCCACTCCTTCCTTGCCAGACGGTAGAACCCCCTGCCCCCTCCCCCACAACTCAGGGACATGGCTCGGGTGTCTGAAGGCTGAGAGGCGGGAAGGTTTCCCGGGGCAGCCGAGAGATGGGCAAGAGGAGCGTGGCCCCGGAGCCCATGTCTTCGCGGACTGCGCGGGGCGCACCTGGCGATGGGGATGCGGCGTGGTCTCGTGTCCTCCAGGTTCAGTCCAGCTGCGAATCTAGGGGACGGGGCGAGGAGGCGCTGGGTCCCCGCAGCTCTGCGTTCTGTCTGTGGGTTTTCAGACAGACTTGCCTCAGGTTGTTCGACCCTTCTCCTCAGGGGCACCTCTCCTCAGCCCACCCTGGGTGGGACCTTGGTTCTGCCCTTTTCTCTCTGCCCCCCACCCGCGACCCTCTCCCTTAAGCTTCGAGATTTCTTTTGGCTCCGGGAATGCCCAAACCTCAGTCCCTCGGCCCCGCCCCCAGAAGGCCCACCCCAGAGAAGCCCCGCCCCTCCACCGTGCCCAGCCCCGCCCCCTCCCGCCAGGAGTCCCCGCCACTGGCCCGGAGCGCCCTCTGGCGTCTGCGCATGCTCCCCGTGCCCAACCGCAAAGTCCTCCAAGGGGACCTTCTAGGCTGCGTGCCGTCCGCCCCCGCTTGGGTCTGCCCGCCCGCAGCGTCTCGTTGGTGCTGCCGGTGACCTCCGACCCCGTGGCCGTGGGGCGGGGCGGGGCGGGGCGGGGCAGGGAGGCCTCAGCTCCGGGCGGGCGGCGGCGGCGGCTGCTGCAGCGGGACCCGGGAGCGGGGCCCGGCGCCGCCCGGGCCGCGGGGCGATGTGAGTCGGGGCGCGGCGGGCGGGGACGAGGCGGCTCCATCGAGATAGAGTCGCGCCGCGCTGCAGTCTCTGCTCCCTCCCTAGGAAGACCGGGTGGGCGGGCGGCGGATCCTCGGGGCTGGGGGCGGGGATGCAAGCTGGACGCGCGGGCCCCGACCTCCCAGTTTCCGTGCGAGCATCCAGAAGCCACCCTCCCATAGCCCTGAACCCCAGCAGCCTCTCCGTCCAGGTTCCACCCTCCCCCACCCTGGAGCCCCCGCACCCCGTCACTCTGAGGACCTGGAACGCCCACACACACCTACCACTCTTTGGGGTGTCTCGCAGTGCTCCCACTGTCCCGGAATT
>PVKN010008078.1:0-25637 GCA_004027915.1 Capromys pilorides
AAAATGTTACTTTCTGAGTAGTGAGGAACACTGCTTGGACAAAAAAACAAACAAACAAACCCTGGTTCCCTGAAAAGATCAATCAAGTTAACCCTTCCAGACCTCAGTTTCCTAATCTGTAACATGAGTGGCTCAGATCTCTACCATCCCAACTCTACAATTCTAAAACAGATTAAGAAAAAGTAAATTGATAGCTGGACTCATTAATGCTGCAGGCCTTGACCTTACAATCTTAAGAGTAAAATAAACTTCATGAAGAAAGTCATCTGATTCTAGGCTGCGTGACTCCAAAGAAAGATCTCAAGAAATAGAAGATGGAAAGCATAAGTCACAATTCAAGATGACTCACATTTGTCACTGAGATCTTCATAGGATTCTTAGATATATTTCAGACATATTTTCTGCTTATGATACAGCATTCCTTCTCAGAGCATACTTTCAGAGATTTTAGTTGCAGGTTCTGTATGAATATGTCTCTCTGTGTCTATCTCTCTGTCTCTCTGTCTCTCTCTCTCCTTTTGACAAGGAACCCTTATACAGAGTTAAGCCCAGCCATCTCCAGTGACCCACTTTTTCCTAACTTCCTAACTTCCTCCCCTGTGGTCAGGTTCTGTTGGCACAGATAATAGGCCTGAAAATGCTTCCTGAAATATTGACTCTGGCTTTCTCTCCTGGGGTTTGGGCTACAATACAAGATCATCAGCCTGTGAACCCGCACCCAGCTCCACCTTTCATCTGCACAAGCTATGCAGAGTGAACAGACTTAATGACAATCAGCTCCTCAGTGGAGCAAGGACCACTGCTGTCCACATGCTGACAATGAGCAGTTTCTGTCCTCCTCACCCTCCCTGGGCAGGCTGCGCATTCTGACTCAGACACTGCAGCATTTCCTAATGAACCATTTCTCCTTCCTGCATGGCCTATGGGATTCCAACTACAGGCTGCTCTGCCAATTCCCCAAGCTCTACCTCTGCGTGACTTCTCACAGCTCCACTCCAGAGCTGATGGCAAGTTCACTTCATAGCAAGTTAATTCCTCAAAATTCCACTAGATGCATATTTAATGCACTTTTGAAATAGATACTGAAAGTCATTTCCAAGACTGTTTCAGATTACTGATAACAAATTTTCTTATAATAAAACTTTTATATACGTATGTATGTTTAACATAACATGGAATAGATTTCATTCCCATGAGGAGTAGGGGTTGTGAGTATTATTTGTTGTTTCCCCCTTGGCTCCACAATGTGGGAAACCACAGAGATTGTGCTCAGAATACAGTCATCTGAAAAACATTTGATTTCCATCCTGTTTCTTCAGATTTTTACTAGTAGCTGAAGGTTCTTATCAATCTATCATAAGTGGTTCAGCAGTGAAATAACTGTGAAAGCTGAGAAAAACATGGTGGCCTGAGCAGGCTCATTCTTAGAAACCAAGGCCTGTTCCAGTGTAGAAGGAAGAGATTATGGTAATAGCATGTGTGCCTTGAAAAGTTTTTGGGTCAGGGTAGTTGTTAAAATCTGAATGGATTAGAGATAAGGGCACTGTCTTCCAAAAGGAATGTCTACCCTGAAAGAAAACACCCTTCTCAAAATGTTTTCTGAACTTGATTTTTCAGAGACCATCCTCAACTTTAGCTGAGAAGTACTCATTTATTGGGCTAGTCTTAGAAGATCACTACACAACTGATTATAGGTGTTTGTCCACTGCTAATATTTAAAATACATTCCATCTGAAACTATGAAGTATAAGTTCACAAGAAAAAAACTTTTCAGGCCAGCCTGATAGCTCAGTGGACTAAAGACCTGCTTAGGCAGAGCACAGTGGCCGGGGTTTGATCCCCAGCCTGTCTTGCCAGCCCTGCCTCTGAGGCCCGTTGAGACAGTTGACTGAGAGTAGGTGTTGTGGCACACACCTGTAATCCCAGCATTTGGGAGGCTAAAAGCAGGAGAATCACTACAAGTCTGATCTAGTGAGACCCTGTATACCTTGTCCTAAATACAGAAAAAAGAAACAAAGAAAGAAAGAGTTTTGCATGAATGTTACATATATAGCTACTTAAACTATAATGCTTTCTTTTTCAAAACATCTATTTAAATAGCTAATGCATGCACAATTAAGGATGCAAACATTATCCAAAATATGTATAATTTTCCTGCCAAGTCAAAAATTATTACATTTGTTATATATCTTCCCAAAAGATCCTGCACATATTTCAAAGAGGATAGCATTAAATACATAGTCCATGAACTTTTTTCTTTCATGTGATAAATTTATCTTTGAGCTCAACTTCATTGTTTTAAATTATTACAAAGTATTCCTTCATACAAATGTCCTATAACTAATCTATTGATGAGCTATTGGTTTCACATAGTATATTGCTACTAGAAACTGTGCTGAGATGAATATATGTACCATTACTTATATAGATTAAACTGCTAGGAGTAGGGTTGCTAGGCCAAAGGACTGTACATTTTTAACTTGGATGGATGTTGCAGTGTTGCCTTCCTTAGAGACTGAATGAATTTTCTAGCCTTTCCCAATAGTTCCTCACACCAAAGTAAAAGTATGAGAGTACAGTGACCTTGTCAGGCTTTTTGTCCTATTTGATTTTGTTCTTTTGTGGAGTTATCTCAAAACAGACAAGTGTTGGGCTCGAGGCATAGCTCAGTGGTACAGCACTTGCCTGGCATGTCTAACACCCTGGGTTTGATTCCTAGAACTGCAGAAATAAAAATCTTTAAAAGTTAAAATATTTTTTAAAAGTACAAATGAATAAATAATTATAGCAGAAATTTCTCTAACTACTTCAATACACACATTCTCATTTACTCTGTAGTTCAATATTCTTTATATAATATTCCTTGAGAAAGCCAGCCAGATAACTCAGCAGACCAAACTGCCTGCTACCTTCTGTGATGCCCTCACTACATCTTTTTTACTCCCTTATTCCTTCTCAGCAATGGAGATCCTCTCAGTTCTGTCTGCACAATCCACAGCCTTCCTGGTGCTTCCTTCCTGGCCAAACTCACAACATTTTATATCATCCTTTTGGGCTCTTTGCTCTTCATTTTTAACATAAATCTGGCTAAAAGCCCCCAACAACAACCGCACCACTACCCCAATATTTGACTGTTTTGAAATTTCTTTTTCAAGATTAACTAGTGTACTGTGCTTAGTTTCAGTGTCAGGCAAAGTCTCTGGACAGGAGCAAAATGCAGATAAGCCTTCTGCCAATCCATAACACAAATCATCTGGAGGCCAACAACCAAGCTGTCTTTCTCAGCAGAAACCTTGCCAGCCTGGTCTTTATTGCCAGGCTTCCTATCAGCATTGTGGTCTGAGCTCTGACCAGAATCTTTTAAACAGAACAGCTGAAACTATTTCAGTGCTTCCCCGTAGACAACATCTCTGAACCTTTCCTATCTCCTTCCCATAAGCCATTCCTAAAAGCTCATAATCCACATTGTCATGTATAGCCACAGGAACAACCTCACTCCTGGTACCAAATTCTGTCTTGGTTACTTTTCACTCATTGCTGGGACAAATACCCAACACTCAAAATTAAGGAAGGAAAGGTTTATTTAGCTCACAGTCTGTGGAAGTTTCAATTCATACTCTGCTGGATCCAAGGTGGCAGAAAACAATGAAGAGTGGAGGAGGAGCAACAGCTGTGGCATCCATCAAGCCTCTCTCTTCCAAATTCTGTGCCAGTACAGAGCTCCTCCAAAGTGGCATGGCTGCAAAGATCAAGCTCCTCTAAAGACAAGGACTTCTCCAAGGAAGCAAGGCAGGACTGGGCCAGGCCGGAAGCGGTCAGGGCAGGGCTGGGCTGGGCTGGGCTGGGCTGGGCTGCTCACGCAAAGTCTCCCTCAACTCTTTTTATACACTTTTTCTGCTGAGTCAATCCAGGGTGGCCTGTCTGGTCCTGAGGGTGGGACCAATCACATCCCAAGGCAGGCCCTCTGCGTCCTGCAGGATGGGGCCCCCACAGCCCAGAACCAGCCAAGCCAAGCTTCCTCAAGTTGACACAGTGTATCAACTACCACAGTCAGGAAGACATGGAAATGCCATTATATATCTAGGAGATAGAGAGGACACCAAGGGAATTTTCTCCATTGGAGAACATTTCTCAGTCTTAATTAATTAAATGTATGAAGAAGCCTCCACTTCATTTCCAAAGAATGCATGCTTCTCAGAATCCATGGCTCAGTTGCTTACTTAGAAATTCTATGTAGGGTTTCATCTGTTAGTACCATGTCAAGGCGTGTCTTCAGGACCCTAGAGCTCTTATCCCCACTAGGATCACTTTGCCACATTCCTTAATGTGGACAATTACTACTTTTTCAAGAAGCTTCCAAGTTTTGCTAGCCCCCACTTCCAGTGTGCTGCTCATCCTAAATACCTTCACTGAGAAATCATCGAGGCACCCCTGGGTATAACCATCCAGAATGTGATGACCTGGGAGAAAGCAACCATCACTGTCTATAATCAAATTTTATTTGTCAGTTCTCGACTTCTTCCTGGGCAGACATCCTACCTCTGGGAATTCGTCTTCCAGGGACTTTCATAAGTCTCCCTGCTCTAACCTCAGCAACCCTGGGGCCTCAGTGAACTTCTGACTCTGGAAGAATGTGGCAGGACTAAGTGACCTTGTGTGGGACACACCAGCAGTGCCTGCCTCAAGAAAGTCTTTCAGAGCCTGCCAAGTGGTTCTTTCTCAGGCCCAGACTCTGCAAGTAGAAACTTCTAAACAGGAACACTGAGAAAAAAGAAAGGACCCTCACTTTAGGCGTTGTTCAAAGTTCTGTTTCCTTAGAACGGGGCACTCGAGCAGTGCCTTCTCAAACTGGAAATAAAGCACAATGCAGAACTAAGAAGGACCACAGACATCAGGGCTTGTTTGAATAGCCTAGTATCAAAGATATAAAGATCAAAATGGATCTGAAGGCTTTCAGGTACTGCTGTTTTTCACAGCATATTTTCTAGATACTTTTGAAATGGTCTTTAAAGAAAAATGCACTACATATTTTTTAAAGAAATGTACAAGATTCTGAAAAGAGATAATGCTAGTATTATGTTCCATTCAAGACTTTGCAACATATTTTTTATAGGTTATCAAACATACATTTCCCTGTTTTCAAGTTTGCCTAAGAATTTACCCAAAGTAACTTAAGTAGTCTAAGAGGCAATATGGAGAGAAACACATACTTCCCAGCATGTGGAAGGGGGGTTCTGTTATGATTCCCATTCATATGACCTGCCAATATTATTTTTGAAATGAAACATCCTCTAATTAAAAAAGGCCCATTTTGCCCACTCCAGCTTAGAGTCTTAATAATGTTGGCTCTTCAGAGGAACACCTCCTGGAACCCAAGTATCGGCTCAGTTTGGACTGAGTGCATAGAGGTGAGGACACAGAGGTCTTTTTAGTTTCTCAGTCTTTTATGTAAACTGTCTGTCCAAGACAACCAGCCTGACTGTGGCTAAAGCCTGAGGATAACCAACCTGACTGTGGCTAAAGCCCTGCCCTGAGGCAAAGCTGCATTAGAAGAGCCAGTGTGGGTTACTAAGTCAGGAGATTTGAGGTTTTACCCCAGCTGAGGGAACATGAACAAATCATCTGACCTCTATGTTTGTGATCCTTGCCTGTAAGCATAGAAGCCATTCCAGACCTGATGATGTCTGGAATCAATCAAGAGAAGCAATCAAAAGCCTATTGAAATGCCCTTCATCGCTGAGCTTGGAACAAGCAGTGCAACCCCAAACCCTGCACCAAACATAGTCAGTCAAGATTTATTTACCGTTCATCTACCCTGCAGTAGGCACTGAGGATCTAGCAGCCACAAACATCTATGCTCTGCTTTCACGAAGCTTCATTTGTATATTGCCCCAAAAGCCTCATACTCCATAATTCTGATATAGAGGTAAAGGACTTTGGAAAGCTAACATATAAGCACTCAATCATTGTTGCATTTGTAAATGTGAATTAATGAACTTTGTTCCTTTATCAAGTATGCAAGATATCTCAAGAATAAGTGTTGATGAAGCTACACAGCATGAGGGTAGAAGAATGTGAGCCTGAGCTCAAGAGTACTATTTGACCCTGTGGCTAACCCTGCCCATTTCTGCACTGACAATCAGGAGGTGTCTCTTAGGAGTGTGTGTATGAAAAGCCCATCAGCCAGTGTTTAAAAAGTCTGTTTCAGACAAAAAAGGAAGTGGATGACATGAGAGGTACTGCCTGCTTCCGCACTGGCTAATTTGCTGCTAGCTTTTCAAGAGAACTGCATGTAAACACAGGACTGTGTAATTAACCTGATGTCAACACCAGCTAGACAGAGGTACAAAGCTCAAGAGAGCCAGGTGGCTTAGGAGTGACACAACTGGCAGGCTTCAGGAGGGAAGGTGCCCTTCCCTGCCGCCTTACTTAGATCCTTGTAGGACCTGGGAAGTGTGGGTGCTTTCCAGGATTGGTGAGTTTCACTCATACAGAAGAGAACAAAAAGTTATCCTTTGAGAGTGTTTATTTTCTGAAAAGCCATGGATAGCCAGTGACCATGGGCACTTGTACAGGTACTTCAGGTGGAAGCCTGAATTACTCCCAATAAATGATGTAATATGGTGAAGAAATTCATTGTACCAGGCAGACTATGGAAGATACTCTGTATTCCATCCTGGTGGCTGCTGACAGTTGAGGGGAAGACAGGAATTCAGTAATTACATTCCTATCTCCCATTTAGCCCAATGTTTTTCTCCACTCAAGAAAATACTAAATTGTTGGGAAAAGGTGATTTATAATAAATAAAACAACTATAAAATTGAAGGAGTGAGAGAAGCCAGTATGGCTGTCATTACAGTAACAAAAATGCAAAGGCAATTCTAAGGTTAAAACATACAGAGCTCCAAAGACTGTCAGGGCAAGATGTAATGTTGCTAAACAACTCTTTCTTCCAAGGTATTCCCACAGTTTAAAGGAAAATTCTTTTGTAGGCAACTTATTATCCCTCCTCATCTCAAGAGGAATGAAAAATTCATTGTACAAAAGTTAAAACATCCTGGTAAAGGAGCAAATCTTGATTTAAACTAATCTTAAATGCTGAAGAGCTAGTCCTCTTGCTAACATGTGGCTGCTCACATTCCCTCCTCTCTTCCCTTCGCTGTTTCAAACCATGATGAACAGGTTTGGGTTAAGTACAAACTTTCAGCCTTTTTGACCTTTCTTTCTTCCAAGTGTGGCACGTGCCCAGGATGGCCAAGAAGGACCAACACCAAGCTCCACTTCTGGCCCTGGAGATAAACCTAGACCCTTTGCAGTCAAAGGACATGGTCCAGGGCTTATGGACCTCCAATGAGGGAGTCTGCAAGCAGACAAGTGACCCAGCCACAACGCAAGGCAGCGAGTGACAGCAGGGCTTCGGATCAGTTTCACAACAAGCAGCTTTCCGTGGAGAGAGCAGCTTTTTCTGGAAGGCCTGGGGTGCAGGGGCAGTCATGGTAGGGTTAGATACTGTGCAGCTCTCTCCTGACCAGGTGTGTGACTGTGAGGATGATCTGCCTCAGAGGTTCCTGGTGAATTCCCAACGTGCACAAGGTAAGAACCAATCAAGATCAACACTCTGCTGCCATTAGTTGGGGCCACAGACTTTCTTTCTATGGGTCCCAGGCCCCAGAGATGTGCTGTCTCAAAGCCCTACCCTGCTCCCAGTGCACCATTTCCAGCTGTGCACCTTGCTCCTACCCTAGGAGCTGCCTTTGCACTACTCATAGCATAAAAATGAGATGCCAACAACCGATTTCTCCTCTGCGTAGTCAGCAGAGCTGAAAGCTTAACTACACTGGTGGTTGCTTCCTTTCCTTCTTCCTCTTCATATTTTGTTTGCACTGGGGGTCATTCTTTAGTAGGCTGATCTGTCTTCCATTCAGTGGTTGACTTAGGAATAAAAATGAAGAGCAGCTCTGAGTTTTCACTGAGATTGGTAGGACATGGGAGCAATGATGTAAGTGCAAAGAACCTCAGAGGGGAAAGGACTGTCAACCTGGTAATGAGCACAGAGTCTGCTGGAAAGGACACAGTCATGAATGAGTGGCCTCCACAGTCCCAGGGAGTCTCACCACCGAAGCATGTCCTTCGAACCTCTCTGGCACACAGTTCTGTACATGATGTGCCACAGACTGGAGGCAGGCAGAATGGGAAAACACTGGCTATTTTTCCAGTTACCTCACTGTGCTGGACTCACATTAAGCAAGGCCCTTTGACTTGCTTTGAAAGCACATTGTCCCAGTTGTAGTTAATTCCACAGTGCCACTGATGCCACATTATCCCACCTGTGAATTTGCAGATGCACCATATATTTTAAACAAGCAGAATGCTGTCAAGATGCAAGTTTCTGTCCCCACTGTCAGGGCAGTGACTGATATTGGCTTTTCCAGATGATTTTTTCCCCCTTTCAGGGAGGTTATCATCATATCTTAGAATTTTTAAAAATACCAAGCACAAGTTATCACATGAGTCATTACATTTCCTACCACTTAAATAAATTGAATAGAATTACTAGAAGGCAGGGCGATATGTTCCTCTCTGTTTCTCAAATTGAGGTAATAAGCATATGGATGACTTATTGTGCTATTTTCTATACTTATATGTATGTTTGAAAGCGTTAGAATAGATGCTTTAAAAAGACTGAACATGCACTCAAAATGATAGGCAATTCATTTATTTAATTAAATTAATATTAAGAATTATCATCCTTATTCAACTACTACTAAGAATGGGCAGTAACCAAGGGTGAGAAAATGCTATTGCCAGGCATGGTTTCTTAAACTCACAATTCTGCAGAAACAGGATAATTAATCCAACTGACAGGTGAGACTCAGTGGAGGGTAAATAATTAACGCAAGCCACTTGTTTTATAAGAGAGATAAGAATGGAAGATTGGGCATGATGGCTTATACCTGTAACCACAGCACTCTCAGAGTTGGGGCAGGAGTGTCATAAATTCAAGCTCAGTTGGACCCAGATTCTTTCCTTCAGAAGCACAATCCCACACTCCCTTCAGCTGTGCAGAATAAGTAGTTGCCTAGATCAGTGATACCTGAGCTTAACTAGTCATGAAAATGACACAGAACACAGACTTCTAGGTTCCTGTCCTACAAAGCAGGCAAGGATGGGTTTATAATCCCAGCATTCTAAGATGCTGAGGCAGGAAAATTACTTTGAGGTCAAACTCAGCTTGAGTTTACACAGTGAGTTCAAGGCAAGTCGGAACTGTATAATGAGATGCTGTCTCAAAAGACAGCAAAAAGATCAGGCAAAGCAAAGTTTACTCTCATGCATTCTCATGGGTAGGATTTTTTTTTTTAAATCTCAATTTCTACTTTCTGGCTTTTATGTACCCTCTCTAAAAAAGAATCTTGCTGCTCCAAAGAGTCCCCCTCTCTAAAGGCTGTCTTTTGTAATAGTCTGCCTCTGGGTGGCATAAACATTATAACACAATCCTGCTTCTTTCTCTTTGGATTTATTACAAGCTTGAGTGTGAAACATCTGCTGAGGTGTGTCTCTAAAAGATGGCAAAGGTTCCAAAGGGGAATAGTGGGAGATTCGATGTCAGTTCCTTCCCTGGTTGCTCCAAGACCAGCCAGTGCCACACACTTCTGAGTATGTATTTGATCTTTGCACATGGTAAAGTCTGAACATAAATGTGCTGGGGGAAAAAAGCATCAGACCTTCCATTCCTTTGGAAGATTTGAATCCAATAATCAATTCTATTGCTCAAAGGCCAATTGTAATATCTGGATTTTCTTTCTGGCTTCCCCTCTTCTGTCCAGCCCAGGGTTTGCTGAATGGAAGTGAGGGTCAGAATCTGGCCAAGAAGAACAAGAAAGGTGTTTGAACTGCCAAAGGTCAGAAGTCAAAGATCTCACACTGTGGGCCTAAGTTACAGAAAATCATCACATTCCAGAGTTCTGCAGAGACCCTGGCATTGTAGGATGAATTGTCTCAGCTTTATTTTAGGCCTTGTGCGGAGGGCAGGGATTGCAAAAATCTACAGAAATAACTCATTGTCATGCTCCATCTCCCCTTACACACCTTACCTGTGTTAACCACATAATCTTGGTGACTTTCCACAGCATTTATGATCATCTGTCCTTCTCTATGCCGTATCAGAGAGGATGGCAGAAGGGCTTCTGAATACATCACTGTCACAGAAGGCATACACAGATTCTCCCCTACCCCCGTTCTTTTGCTTATCAAGGCAAAGAAAACACTCAAACCAGTGGCTTCTCCCCTTGTCCAGTAGAACAAGCACCAAAGGCTGAGGGAGAGTCTTACGTTAGCCTCAAGTCCAAAGATGACAGCTTTGTTTAAAGATTGCTTTGCGTGAGTGTCTGTAGTCTGGAGGCAAGGGATGAGGATACTCGAAGTGGGAGTGATCTGCGTCCCTCCAGCCAGGACAGCCAGGAAAATGTACGTGTAGGAATCACACATGCTGTGGGGTTGCCAAGGTTTATCACTGCCAATGCTCTATGAAGAGACTGAGTGAATCTTTATGAAAGACTCCTCTCCTGGGCCCTGAAGGGACTCAGGACATCTGTATTAGTTAAGGTTCACTAGAGGAAGATCATATATATATTACATACATGTTTTGGAAAAATTATGTATATTTCATATGTACATAGAAAATGTATATGTGTATATATGAATAAATGTTTATATGTATACATGTCCTATATATGCATAGGAATATGTATAGAAAAATCTCTGTACATATAGGATTTATAAGGTGGCTTACAATGGCTACCTGCAGTCAGGTGTGGGAGAATGTAAAAGAGCCATCTGTGCTCTGGAGAGCCGAAGGATCCAGTCAAGAAGTCAAAGGCCTGGAACTCACCACAGAGTCCTGTGGCAGTCCAAGTCAGGCAGCTAAAGGGTCTTCACTGAAAGGTTGGAGAGTCTATTCTAGAAGCCTGGTTACAGGCATCTAACGGTAATAGTGGAGACCGGAGCTCTTCCTCTGAGGAAGCAGAAGCGAGCCTTCCTTCTCTCCCTTGTTATTCCACACAGACTACAAGCCTTACAGTTGGTGCCAGCCACACCCAGCCTGCACCTTCTGCCTTTGGTAAGTCAGTCATCCAGACACTCCGAGAGCTATGATATTTCCATTCGCTAGGTATTTATTTTAGTTGAGCCCCACTATTAAGGATCACAACATGGAGATAGTGGTTGTTCTAATGGACAACCTCCCAGTACCATTTATATGACCTTGAGGCTTCTAAGACAGTGAGCTCTTGGGTCTAGAAGGCCCCTCAGAGTTACCTTATTGTACCTGGTCATAAGATGAGTAAATCTTATAAGGGAGTTTCTTTAAGCTCTAAAAGTCTCTGATAATGTGACAGTCAAGGGAGCTTCCCAAGGGATTGGTAGAGCACATGTCTAACTATATCTGAGTGAGCTGTGTGAACATGACCATGGACACTGTCTCTGGTCCCTCACCTCTTCCTCCCTGGTGCTGCTCCCCTGCTCTGCTTCCTGGTTGTCATGTCTCTTGGAGCCTGCAGAGCATGAACTAAAAATCTTGAAGCACTAAGCTAAATGAAACTCCTCCTTTGAGTTGTGGGTGTCTGGTGTTGTGTACAGCCTGACTAAGACAGAAGCTGGGACTTCCTGCTGCTGAAGGGAATGTTTCTAAATTGTTATCTACTAACTTTTATACTAAACAAGTGCTAAATAATGTTCAGCCCTTTCTTAGCAACTGACCGTCACTTTTAAGGTTCAGTTGTTGCATCTGTGAATGAGAAGATCATATCCCAGATTTTAAAAGTTGTCAGGATAGAATGAGACATGGCATGTTCAAAGTGCTCAGCCTACCACTTCACTCAGTGTCAGTGTTAAATAATAACAGCAACATTGGTATCTTAGCCACTCAAACCCAAATACAATGACTATCTCCAACAGTGCCCTGCCGCATCCTTACTCAGGTTTCTTGTGTACCATGGATGGAGGAGCTAAAAATCAAACACACCCAGAACGGCAGGTGTACATGTGCTCAACTGGAATCAGTGCTGGTCCGAGTAAGCAGTTAATGATAAAGCTATCTCCTCTGGCCTACGAGGCTTTCCCCCACCCAGGCTTAGAGCTCATGTTCTGAAAGTTGAAAACAAACCAGTCCTCCAGAGCCTAGGTGAGCGAGCTATTACTGTACTTACTGCTCCCTGCCTACACACAGTCGTGTTTCACTTTAATAAAGCACTTTTAATCACATATCAATAAAGCCTTGCTGGGAAGTTATTCTTTCTACCTCCTGAAAGAGACACTGTCGAGGACATTGTAAGTGACACCACTAATATAAACCAAAGTCGTATTTCCTTGGAGACCATCCAGACATGGAGATAACAGATGTGTGTCTACCTAGGAAAGCTGTCTAATCTTAGCTGTGCAAAACAAATCTCACAGAGGAACAAGCTTACTTTTGGCTCTGTGTGAAGAGTAATGGAAAAGATAAATATGTTTCTGCATTGTAAGCTTGGCACTGGGCATATATGAAACCAAACAGATATGGAAGTGCCTTTGTCTTGAAAAAGCTGATTTTGCCAGGTTAGTACCATTGATCCTTTTTGTGGGTAACAGCACTCCTGACCTGGGATGTGTATATGATTTCAGCCTGGCCAATCAGAGCAAAATATCCTAAAGGGATCATAGTTCAGTGATGAATATTCTAGCCAATGAAAGCCCTAATGGGATTTTTGTTGTTGCTAACAGGAAAGAATCTCCTTTTAAACTGGAGAACAAGCCTGGAGCTTCTGCTATACCTTACTCCCTGCCCCCAGGTGGGAAAAACAGGTGGCTGTGAGCACGCTTCCCAGGATCTCATCCCTTAAAGCTTCACTTAGTTGCTGAGAGTTTCCAGAGGAAGGCAGGTTACCATTGTGGGATCCCCCATCATTGCCATCAACCGTCCCTGAAGGTGGCAATGCCCAGGTCCTCCCTTCACTTCCAAAAGGGTCAGTGTCTCTGCCAGGTGACTGAGGTATCTCTCCTTCTGAGACCTTCTTCAAAGCAACCTCAAGTTCCCAAAGCAGAGCTCATGCTAATAGATCTTTGTGAACTCAGGGCCTACCATGTCCCCTGCAATAACAGAACTGCTTCTCTTTCTCCTTCTGTTGTATCACTATAATTTTTGGTTGGCATGTAAAGTTCAAAGTGTATTTCGTATGTACTCTATATCTTGGAAGTCCAGCTTAGCCATTTTCTTTCTATCATTGGAACAAATAGCCTTTCCTTTATGATAGAGCTAACAGAAATTTTGTGATGATACAAATGTTCTTTCTATATTTTCACTATTCAGTGCAGTAGCCACCATAGGTATCACCAATCAGCATTTGAAATGTCACTAGTGTGACCTTAGGTTTGAACTTTTAAATTATATTTAGATAGTCACATGTGACTATTGGCTTCCATCTTGGATAGCACAGTTTTAGATTCAGTGGTTGAAGACAAAACATTTCTCTGGACTAGCGAATCCATACTAAAATAAGCGTGACTTTAGAGGAATTATCTTTACCACCATTGTTTCACCCAGTTTTAAAGGAAGTAGTTTTTTAGTTTTTACTTTTGGTGTTTCTTCCCCCTTTCTCCTCAGGACTCAGATGGGAGCCCAGGGCTGGCTCACCAACATCAAACAAGGCCACATACAACTGAAACTCAGTGGGAGATGCAGCCCTTTCTCAAATGTAGCCCTCTCTCACTCAAACTCAGCATCTCAGACAAGGACAAGAACTGGAAGCTTGTTGAGTCTAAAGCATCATAGGCCCCTTATTGCTTATACTATGGAATTGCAGCCCCGACTCTGTGGGGTATAGACAGAAAACATCTTAAATTTTTCCAGTTGCTGCCTTCCACTTGGATTTTCTCCTAACAAGAACAAAGAGCTTGCCATTTAGCAAATTATGGGCAGATTCCTTCACTCTCTTGTCATTGTCATATACTAAACTTTAGTTAGCTTAATTTAAAATCCCATTCTCATAGCCAAATCAGAACTTTATGCTGAATTTTATGCAGAATTTTATCACTTTGTTTTGAGACCTTCAGGATGTTGGTGTGGGAGGGAAGAGGAAAGAAGGGACCCCACAATTCCCTGCTATGAGAGGTACAGCTCAGGAAGGTTGCCACGAAGACACTGTGTCCCTACCTCTACCTTCTTGAGTGGATCTTGGCAGTAAATCAAGATCAACTACTTCTCCTGTCACAACCATGTAGCTGTCTTTTCCCTCTAGGCCATTTTCCCCTGTGTCAGGGGGTAAGGGACCCACCTAAGCAGGTCATCCGGTGGCCTTGGATGAACTGCAGAAGGGCTGGAGAACAAGCTGGCCCCAGCAAGTCATATCAGAAGCTGATAAAGGACCTCAACAGACCCATGTACACTTCTGTTCTGGGTCTATCACTGAGGGAGGCCAGGCAGAAGGACTCTCCAAATAGCTCAAGTCAGAAAGGTTGAGCTTTATTTTTTCTATTTTTGTAGACAAGGTCTTACTGTGTAACTCAGGCTACCCTCAAATGCATGGCAATCTTCTTGCCCCAGACTCCAGAGTGCTGGGATTACATATGTGCACCACCATGCCCAACAAGAGTTGAGCTCTTGTCTTCCTCTGTTGACTCAAGATGCTCAGTGTGGGCAAGTTCTAAGAGGACCAATTCCTTGAGACAAAATGCTACTTGTTGTCATGGCCTGGCTCTGGAACCAGAAGGATTCCAATATTCTTGGTCACCATGAAAGGACTCTGGGAGCAGAACACAAGTCTGGGAGCAGCTCTCTGCTCAGACAGTTGCTACAGAGGCCAGAAGAGCTAAGATTTCACAGTGTTTCTTGGAAGATACTCAGCCTCTGCTCCTTACATATGACATGGCCAAGTGCCACACCATGGTCATTCTTAGCTGCCTGTACCTTGGGGTCATGAATACAGACACCTGCTGAGACACAGCGCCTGGAAGTGGTGGCTCAGAACAGGCTCCAGCATCAAACTGTCTCCCCGACCCAAGCACCATCCTTTCAAGATATTCAAACCCTGTCCCTCTCTACCCAAGAGGACACCATTCCTCTGCCTTTCTTTCCTCCTTTTCTCTCCTTATCTATTTATAACCCAGGATGGTAGGGAAGCTTCTTTGCTACTATTTTCAGCATAGCACACATGCTGATTCAAAGGTAGCACATGGATGGCATTTCTTTCACTAAAGAACAGAAAACAGAAGCATATACTATGTAAGTTAAATCCTCAGGACCTGACTCGGGCAGAAATCCTGCTCCCCGTGTGAATTTTAATAACAGAAAGGAAAAAGATCATCGCTCTTAAAGCGTTAATTCCAAATCAGCTTTTCACACTCTGGTCTCAGCCCAAGTGTTCTGGTTCTCAATACCATCTGTTCCCACACACCTGTGACCTTTAAGCAGGCCAAATGTTCCCCTCACAGGTGAAATATTTCTATTAGCAATATGCCATGTGAAGGAGAGATGTGCTTTCCTTAAACTCCCTGGATTTTGAAATTTATTTTTAATATGTAGGGAAAATATCTTAAATGACTGTTCATTATATATAAAGCATGACTGCCTGTTTCCCTTCCCCCTTCCCTTCACCTCTCTTCTTTTCTCCTTATTTGTCTTGTTTTCTCTTCTCTCTCTTTACCTGGCACTGAGGATCAAATCCAGGGCCTTGCATAGGCCATGCCAGGCACATGCTATACCACCAGAATATGCATGTCTCTTGTCTTAGTTACTTTTGCTCGTTGCTGCGACAAATACCCAACACTCAAAATGAAGGAAGGAAAGGTTTATTTATCTCACAGTTGCTGGAGGTTTCAGTCCATATTCGGCTGGACCAAGGCTGAGTGGAACAGGGCAGAGAGCATCTAGTTCATGGCAGTGGAGCAGCAACAATATGATGACAGAGGCAACCGAACAACCAGGGGAGCAGAGAGCAATAGCAGGAGTCTCTCTGTCTCTCTTTATATTACATTCAGGCTCTCCGCCTTAGCCTATCCACCTTAGGCCACACCAATAATCCGAGCCATACTCAGACTAACCCCATCAGTACTAAAACACATAATCCCAGTGGATCATGAGTCAAGTCTCAAACTCTAGAAGTCCCCACCCCATGATTGCATGAGGCTTTGGGGGGACAACTAGACATAAACCATAACATCTCTTTATTAAAGAAAGACATAGACCTGAAAGCTAAGTCAGCCTCATTTCCCTCCTCAAATGAAGTACTGCTTCCTAAGTTTGAAAGATTTCCTTTTTTTTCCAAAAATAATTTTTAATAAAACATATTTATATATTCTACCAGTTCTTAAAGATGAAAAAAATGTTGCTCTTTGCACTGGTTTTCATTCTGATATGACTACGGTAGCATTTTAGATCATTCATGTATTGTCTCAACAGTAAAACAGTACTGTCCTATTTTATTTATGACAACACAGGAGCATGAAAATATCCCCAAGGTTGCACAACACAAAGTAGCCTGCTCGAGATTTTAAGTTGTCACACTCCCTCAGGATGTACGAACTTATGCCACTGTTGACTTTCTAATCAGCTGAGAAGTTTGCCTTCAGTTTTTTTCCTCTTTCAGTTCTTGAAACCAACTCCTTGGTCAGTGTTATAATTTTAAATTCTTTAGCAGCAGGCTTAGATTGATAAGCATATTAATCGGAAGTGTCTCAAATTTTTTATAGTGGATTAAAAAGACTTATACAGTGATCAGAATTTTGTCACTATTTCTGTATATTGTTTCAGCTACTATCTCATTAGAAAATCATCTTGTTTATTTACTTCTTGCTATTCTGGAGATGAGACCCAGGCCCCCACATTCTAGGCAAAGGGTCCAGCTCCAACCACATCCTCAGTAGCAACTCGTATTGCCCACACTTCTGTTCTAAACAGGGGACCTATTAGCCTTTTGGAGTAAAAATACAAAAGGAGAGTAATTCTAAATTACTCACCCTACAAAGCCTTCTTTCATTGTTCACCTTCTGGACCAGTGGTGACACACCCTTTAGAGCTCTCAGTGACAACAGAAAGCCAGCTGTAGCACGCATGCCATAGACTCTTCACTACTGTTGTATATGAAGATATCTTTTTTATGCTGTGTATCTTGTACATTAGCAGTTAATTTGAGTGGTTGTGAGATACGCTTGCTTTGATTGCCCCAGAACCACACAGGTTCTCTTCCTTTTCTACAGATGCACACAGCATTGATTTCTCTTTTTCCACTTCATTTTTTACTGCTGTTTCTTTCCTTTTTTTTTTTTTTTTTTAAACTCTGAAGTGTGCAACCTCTTGTTTGGTCTTTACTCCCAGGTAGCACAGCCACAACTCTTCCCAAGAGTAAATGTTCATCCTACCTCAGTGCTTGAGGCTCTTCAGCACTCAGGCCAGCAGCGTAGCCCGGAGTTTGCTGCTATTGGGCCCAGAAGTAGAAAGCCTTACTTACTGGTTGCCAGTGCATGTGGGGGGCTGCTCTGGACAGTGCTCTGGAACTGGCAGCATCTTCTCTCTGTTCCCCAGAAACCTTCCAGTGTGGCTACTAGGATGTGGCATTTTGCCCTCAGATGTCCTTTGATCCAAGATGTGCTCAGTACTTGCCATCACCTGACTTCTACAACCCTCCACTGCAGTCTTTTCAACTGAAGTTGATACTTTAAAATTCACCGAATTGTTGTCTTCTTTGGGCTATGGAAAGTCCAGGCTACCATCTGAAGATCCAGGGAGTGGCCTGAAGTCATGTGGGCCACCTAGGAATCACAGAAGCTTGGGCAGCTTAAGTGCAAATTATAGGGGCAGAAGAAAACTTGGCATTTGAAGATAGATTCAAAACAAATTTGAGGACTGACAGGGACCCAGAACCCACCAATTCCCTTAGTCCCAAAAGCCTGTCTAAGCAGACAGCCCCTGGCTGCCTTTGAAGAGGGTGATCAGAAGGGAAACTTTCTTAAAAAGATAGCTTTGGTCTCCAAGTTTATGAACCAGTATAAATTTAGCACTCTCCAATCTCTAGTTTGCAGATGAAGCCCAGAGCAGGTATGTGATTTTCTACAATCTATGGTAATGACAGTTTAGTGGCAGAACTGTAACTCAAATGCCTCCAACTTACTGGTTCATTTCTCATTATAGCACAATATAGATATAAGGTACTAGAACTGTACTAAACATGGAAGATGTATTCCTCTAACATAATAATAAGATCTAATGTATTGAGCAAAAAAGTTCAAGCCAAATAAAAAGGGCTGTGGAGTTGAAGACACACATGGCAGATGACCTGGAATACTTTAAGGGTGCAAAAAACCATGAGTTCCTCATTGCCAAATGTGAATCTATACGCAGACTCAAAGTACATGGTGACTGGGACATCACACAGATTAGACACAGATTAGAAAAATGTGACCCTGGCCCAGGGAGATAGCTCAGCGGCATAAGTGCCTGTCTAGCAAGTGCAAGGTCCTAAGTTCGATACCAAGTCCAAAAAAAAAAGAAAAAAGAATGATGTGACTGTTAGTTTGTGGATAGATGCCCACTCCCCCAAGCCTCATGCAGTCCTGGGGTGGCTTCTGGAATTTGTGATTGATTATTGTGGGTGTGGGTCCTGCATCGCCTCTGGGGTAGGTAATTTGCATTTCAATGTAAGGAAGGAAGAGAAGTTAACTGCTTGAGCTACTGCTGCCTCTCCTGCTTACTTGCTCTTAGCTGCTCCCATGAAAGGTTGCCCTCTGCCATGTTCCCCTCTGCTTTGGAGCCAGCTGAATATGGACTGAAACCTCCAGTAACTGTGAGCTAAATAAACCTTTCCTTCCCTCATTTTGAGTGTCGGGTATTTGTCCCAGCAACAAGAGAAAAGTAATTAAGACAGTGACCCAGATCTGAGAAACAATTGCTCCAAGTATGTTACAGAAGTGCTTTTTCTTGCCTGCCAAGTCTTGAGATGGTCCCAAAGTGCAAAGTTAAGAGTCAGAGGAGGTCCCCCAAAAAGGAAACTGGAAGCTCAGCTTACTACAATCAGGGGTAGGTGGAAGGTTCTCAGGCTTTCATCACAGAAAAAAGAATTTTCAAGATGTGTCAGTAAAAGGTTTATTAGGCAGAATTCTAAAAGCACAGAGAGAACAGTGTGGATGATTAAGAGAGATACATTACGGTCAGGGGTTAGGGAGTTCTAAGTAGTCTTGGGGTGTCCTCCACATGCAGGATCTAGAAAATATATTTCTGCCCTCAAGTTACCTGTCTGGGGGGCTATTTAAAGCGTAAGCCATTCACATGTGCTTGAAATTGAGATATTCTGCCCAGGGCTATTGCTGCTAATTTGAAGGTGGACGTTTGTAGGGGGAAGAGCAATTTACAGGTGCCAATCACAGGCCCAGAGCCCAATCTAGAGTCTTATTGCTGTCTCTAAGACTTAAAAAAAAAAATTTTTTTTGATTGAATTTTGAGAAAGGAAAAAAGGCTTGATAACTTTGTGTCCTGAAGTTGCAGTTTTTCTTAAAAATACAATTTTAAAAAACGTGATTTTCTTTGTCTCCATTTTACCTCACTGTACAGATTTAGAAGCTCAGAGCTGGAGACATCATTGCCATTCCAGTGTTTCCAGCACAGGAGGGAGGGTAGGAATGTATGATGCAGTTGTTCTTTGTGTTTCAAAAATAAAAGACCCAAGAAGCCCTAAAGGAAGGAACATCTTGGGTCGAGTATTAGGAAAAATTTATTAAAACTCAGAGCTATTTCTTTGATGATCTAGGGAGCTTCTTCCCCACCTTAGCTCCTGATTTTTTTTTTTTTTTTTTTTTTTTTTTTTCCACAGCAATGCAAAAAGGCAAAAGCTATCATTCTGCAGCTCAGGTCAAAATATTTTTGGCTTACATCTTGCTTCTGTGCTTTTAAGAAACCTGCTCAGTAAACTCAGATGGCCAACAGTATGATGGGCCTTTTCCTTAGTTTGAATTAGCCCCAAGAAGGACTGCTAGTAAGGATCAAGATTCTCCTTTAACCCTTCTGGTACAGCCAGAGCAAATTCCAAGGGACAGCATGTCTACCATGAAGCTGTCCGCATGCTGGAATATCTGCATGGCTTTTCCCACTGTAGGGACTCAAGCAGACCATTGCCAATTTTCCCTCTTTTGCCAGAAAGGAAAATCCCAGTGCTTAGAACATTGGTCCTGGATCATGTTTATGGATTTTCTTTCCTATCAACGAGACATCCCAGAGCTGGTGCATTGCTTTGCCAAGATGCACGCTTCTGGCAAGCCAAGGGGACACCAAGAATCATGATGCCTTTCAAAAATGTATAAAATCTTTGTCACTTAATAGTTATTTAGCATCAGAGTAATTTTAGTCAAAAAGACTAAACCTAAATGATTTCACTAATAAGAGTAATTCAAGAATTATAGGCAGAAATCAGATAACACTTCTAAGTTAAGAAACTTTCTAAAGGTCTTAAACAGGAAAATAATAAAGGTAATCAGAGACTGGCTGTAACTAGCCGCACACGGTTGGGGAAGTGGACCAGAGGACGTCCTTTCTCTTCAGGCTGAGGTCTCACAAGCATGTCAGCACCTGGAGACTCCCAAAAGCCCTCTTTCAATGCGTCCAAGTACTGGTAATCATTGAGTCAATAGTGACCTCAACCCAAATGTAGGAACCAAAGCTATGATGGAGTACACAATTCAGGCTCCAGCAGGCCTCTATGACAACTACCTTGTCTCCATAATATCCTTACATTAACCTGTGGGATTTCATTTACCAAGTGGTCACCTGCTATAGCAGTGGTATCAGTGTGACCGGCAGGTCCATGCCCAGGACCACTCACTGCAAGTGGTCCTTCAGGTGAAAACTACTGTATTTCCATAATCATGCTAAGATGTCATCCACTTTTATCATAGTGTTGACATTTGTACTGAGGATATAAAAGTATTGGTGGAGGGCTGGGGATATAGCTCAGCCTTCCTGACAAATGTGCAGTCCTGAGTTTGATTCCCCATAACAAACAACAACAAAGCATTGGTGAAGAAAAGTGTGGATGCCTCATCACAAATCAAGACAATGGCACCAGATTATGATTAGATGACCGGCTCAGTTAATTTTTGGTCATTGCTGGAACAGAATACCCAACCCCCTAAATTAAGGAAGGAAAGGTTTATTTAGCTCACAGTTTGTGGAGGTTTCAGTCTATACTCAGCTGGCTCCCAGGCACAGTGGCATGTGGCATAGAGCGGCAGTTCATGACAGCGGAAAACAGCAAAGAGCACAGGGAAGGGCAGCAGTTGCGGCTTCAGCCAGCCTCTCTCCACTCCTCCTATTATAAACAAGCTGCCCTGGGGCTGGGGTTGTAGAGTGCACATAATGCCCACGCCCTCCTCTTGCACAGGATGAGGATGTTTACAGCTAAGAATCCAGGCTCTCTGCTGAGTCACTTAATTAAACTTCTAAACTTCTCAAGTTGACACAATGTATCATATGTATCGCACAATGACCATAATAGCAGTTTTCTTCACTCTCACATGCTTGCAGTTCCAAAAGGAAAAAACCTGACCCACAGGTTCATTTAAGAATGTCCTTGATCAAGCATCACAAAACTACTTATTTTATTGTGTCTTGATCTTTAAGCACACATCCTTTTCAAATGGTGTGATAAAATAGGAAACATGCACAAAGCACACATGAGGCATACTGTCTTTTTTTTTTTTTTTGGTCTTTTTGAGACAGGGTCTCATTATACAGTTCAAGATGGCCTTGAGCTCACTTTTGTAGACCAGGCTGGTCTCGAACTCACATTGATCCTCCTACCTCAGCCTCCCAAGTGCTGGGATTATAAGTGTGCACCACAATATCTGGCTTTGCATATTGTCTTAAAGAAATGGAACTTGTGTAATTGTTTCAGTTATAAGCTAAACTAACTGCTGTGTAAAGCAATATTATCTTTATTGGAACAAATGGGGAAAAAAGTTATTCATACTTGGGTGTTTGGCAGATACTTTCTAAAAACTTTAAAACCAAATCTGTCACTTCAAAGGAAATACTTGATAGTATTTATTTCCCAATGGTAAAACATGAGCATTTCCCAAAATTTGAGCATTTTGGGAAACTTGCATCATCCTCACTGAGCTTCATAGTCTATGATATTAAACACCAATATTAAAGTGTTTAGCAATAAACTGGGGACAGTATATGTATTTGTAATTTTAATGGCTTGAGACACTAAGGCAAGAGGAAAGCAAGTTCAAGGCCAGCCTCAGATACTTAATAAGACCCCGTCTCAAAATAAGATAAAAAGGATGAGGGGTGTAGCTCACTGACAGAACACTTGCCTAGCATGCACGAGGCCTTGGTTTAGGTCCAAAACACTGCAACAACAACAACAACAAAAGTTTACTAATGATAATGTTAACAAATACAACTTGTTTAGCTATTGCAGAAATGGAAATCAAACCCAAGGCCTTACACATGTGTGGCAAATACTCTAGTGCTGAGCTATGCTTCCAGTTCCTACAAATACAATTTTTAATAAGGAGTAACATGTCAGCAGTTTTGCTAGCCCTGCCCCTAGGGAGCACTGAGACAGTAATTGAGTCTGGATGTGGTGGCACACAGCTGTAATCCCAGTTCTTGGGAGGCTGTAAACAGGTAGATCACTACGAGTTCAATCTAGTAGTAAGACTCTGAACAGTCTGTAAACCCTTCCCTAAAAATACAAAAAAAAAAAAAAAAGAGTCAACATTTTTAATACGACACAATATGTCAGCAATATAACTCACTGACACAAGATTTTCCAACTGGCCAGTGTCTGATGTTAAAAATGTGTGTGCATAAATAACCACATCAAATAAAAGACCAATGGTTTTATTTTATTTTATTTTTTAAATAGTAAAAGAGAATATTAGAAATGATATAGAATTTCACTAAACGATAGAAACTCACTAATGGTTGTTCTATTGCATAATGAATTCAAATCAGTTGTTTAGATTATCAGACATAAGCATGCAAAATTGGTCCAATAAAAGTTATAAGAAATAAAAGGAAAACAAAAAATGTAAGCATCGTGGGCTGGGGAAATAGCTCAGTAGAATAAATGCTTGCCTGGCAAGTGCAAGAGCCTGAGTTCAATCCCTGGCCCTGCAAAAAAAAAAAAAAAAGAAAAAAAGAAAAAAAAATGTAAGCATCAACTGCTCCTTTCAATAATCCAGCAGAAATCAACAGTACAATTATCCAGGTTATCTTGTATATGTACATAAATATACCTTTTTCCCTTTTTTCTTTCTTTCTCCAGTCCTTTTCCTCATCCCAGGTTTTTCTTCCCTTTGAACAGATTCTTTGCCTTTCACGGTATCTATTGTACCTTTCAGATTTTATTTATTCTTTCAGGTTCTTATACTAGCAAAATAATATGATGCATGTACATGCAGGCCTGATTTATTTCACTTATAAGTATGGTATCCAGTTGCATCCATTTATCTATAAAAGCCTTGAGATTGTCTTTTTTATGGCTAAATAATACTCCATTGTTTAAAAATACCACATCTTTCTTATCCATTTCTTTATCCATTTGGGTTGGCTCTAAAATTTAGCCATGACAAGTTGTGCTGCTCTAAACAGGGGTTCACATGCATCGGTGTGGTATGACGTTTTCAGTTCTTCTGGCAAAATATTCAGGAGGTGGATAGGTGGTTTGAATGGGACCACTAATCTTAATTTTTTGAGGACATTCCACACTGATTTCCATACTGGTTGCACTGGTCTGCACTCCTACCAACAGTGGAAAGGGTTCCTTTTTCCCAACAGCCCCTCTAGCATTTGTTATGGGCTGAACGTCTTGATGACAGCCATTCTTTCTGGGGTGACACAGAATCTCAATGTTGTTTTAATTTACATTTCTCCAATCACCAATAATGTTGAACACCTTTCCTTATGTTTATTTGCCATTTGTATTTCTTCATCTGAGAAATGTATTTCACCTTAGATGCCCATTTTGGATTGGGTCTTTGAATTCGGAGGGCTGATTTTTTAATTCTTTATATGTTCTAGATAGAAGTACTTTGTGTAAGTGATGGTCAGCTAATCTTTTTTTCCTAATTTGTGGGTTTTTTTTTTTTCTCTGTTGGTGATTACTTTCGACATGAAAAGTCTTTTCAAAAAGACGAGATCCCAGTTTTGGATTCTTTGAAGTATTTCCTGTGCAATCTGGTTTTGCTTCGTGTACTCTCTACCTATTCCTATGTCTTCAAGATTTCTACCTACTTCTTCCAGTAGATTTAATGTTTCTATTTTAATATTTAAACCTTTGATTCATTTTGATTTTATTGCATAGGGATAGACAGCGGTGTCATTTTATACTTCAGCATGTGGAAAGCCAGTTTTTTCAGCACTGTTTATTAAATGAGGCTTTCTTCCAGTGAACATGTTTGGCCTCTTTGTGTTGAGTATATTTGTGGTTGTGTCTATGTTTTCTAATCTGTTCCATTGATCCTCAAGACCAATAGATTTTTATCTAACAGAGATGAAAAATTCATTAATGTGTCTTCAGGTTCTACATCACAACTAACCTTTAGGAAACAACCATTTGTGGGGTCAGCGAGATAGCTCAGCGGACTAAGCACCTGATTAGGCAAGCACAGGGACTGGGTTTAATCCAGGCACCACTCACTATGCAGGCCCTGGCCCCTGGGTGCACTGAGCTGGCCATGAGACCAGGCGCTGGGGAGGCTGAAAGCAGTAGGATCACTATGAGTCTGAGCTGCATAGTGAGATCCTGTATCAAACACATAAAAAACAAACAACCATTTGTGTGGTTTTGGTGTAATATCTAAAAATTATATGATTATCTATAAAAGGGTCATAAAACAATTCTATCTTTTCCAATGACATATCCTTCATAATTGATTAAATGCAGGAGCAGAAAGAATCCAGCTGTCTGCTATTAAGCCAGATGTCAGAGATTTGCAAAAATATAAAACATTGTCACTCTCCTCATTATTTTGGGTTTTTAAAAAGATATTTTTATAAAAATATATCACTTATAGTAGCATGAATTGAGTCAATTAATATTACATTTTAGAGAATTAAATAAACACCTAAAATATTTGACTCAATATTTAATGTGGTTAACAGATATAATAATAAAAAAAAAAACTCTTGGAGTTCTCTTTTTAAGTAAGACTCCAAAGGGTCTTGAGTGCAACCATTTGAGAAATACTGGACTACTAAAAACTCAAGGAAGAAGGCCATTCTAAATGGACAGCTTGGCTGGGTGGGACAGCATGCGCTTTGCAGTCCTCAGACTCCAAATTCTGACTTTACCAGCCATCCTCTCTTAGAATAAAAAGCTTCATTGTTCCATCCTAGCACTGAGGGAGGCTAAGGTAACAGGACTGGAAGTCTGAATCCCGTCTAGGCAACTCAGAGAAACTCGCCTCAGAAAAAGGATGGGACTGTTGGTCAGGGATGGCGTGCCCCTGGGTTTGGCTCTCAGTATCACACAAATAAAAAAATAAACAGAACTTAATTGTACCAAACTTCAGTTTCTTTTATAAAACGAGAGGCACACCAGTGAGCATAGTGTTCTGTGATGAAGAAACAAAGTTGCTCTTTTTTCTTTTTTTTTTTTTTAATG